>VZRN01004857.1:4464198-4621539 GCA_013397935.1 Dasyornis broadbenti
CTATTTGCTGGACCTTTTTCAACTGTCTGTAGATTTCTGTCCAACATGAATACAATGGTGTTCTTTCCTGGTGTCTGGCTTACTCATACACTACTGTAGTTCAGTCATTAAACTCAAGAAACTTGTCCTTTGATTGACTGTTTGTTTAATGAGACTAAACAGTTTCTTATAAAAATCCAGATTTTGTTGCTTAGCCTTCTTCAGTATATAAATCAGTTTCAGTTTTATATAGGATTGGAATCAGGTATAATGGCCTCTTTAGCTGGAGAGTCATAAAATGAGAGTGAGGCAGGAAACCAGACAGCAGGAAACCTCTTGATTGTTTTTCTGTCAGGTTTCCAAATCTGCTCTTCATCTGAGTCCCATGGCAATGAGATGGGCCGTCAAGAAGATTTCTCAGGCTATCAGGACTGCTGGTGTAGCCAAGTAAAGCAGTAATGCGCTGTGCCATGGCTGCAGTGGCAAATGTCATATTTGGTACAAGCAGATGAAGCCTGTAAAAAGCTAATAAAAGTAAATTCAATTCCTTTTCAGCTTTGAGCTACTTATTATTAACATCTACTTAGAATAAAAGGTTAAGAATATGAGGAGAAGGTGGTCCAACTTGATTTTTTGAATCAGAGAAAGAAACAACTGGGCGCAAAACAACTGGGGGGACTCGAAAGAGTTGTAATGGCCATTGGGAAATAAGTCATAGCATACAGATGGAAGTTAGTCTGCATTTCAGTTTAAAATAATACCACAGGAAAAAAAATGAAAATTAGCTTCAGTACTTCAGTGGCATGCAATTATCTTTAAATAATTTCATTTTAGTGTTACTTCTAGCAACAGTAAATTGCAGTGGTCAGAAAGGCTTTTTTGTGGTAACTTTTATGCCTTATTAAACATTAATAGAAGTATTAATTTATGACAGTGAATCAAACTAAGATACTTATCAGATTTAAATAAAGAATGAGTGATGAATCAGAACAGAGAATAGGCAAGTCAGTCTTTTTTATTTTACATCATCTTCTAGATTTGTTGTACTTCAGCATGTGTGCATACATATGTGTTCTCACATATATGTGTAACACATCCTTGAGTCACTTAAGGACTTTGCCTTAATTTTCTTTCTTGTTTTTTAATGAAATGTTTTCAGATTTTAATGAAATGTGCTCAGATTGATTAGAGTTTTTTTAAAGGAGCTCAAAGAGCTACACAATTCTCATGAGATGTAGGAACACAATAATTAGGGATTGAATTGTTTCACAAACTGGAGCAGTTTGCATAAGTGTTTTTAACTGCATCAGCTAAATTCGGAGGTCATATTAAGAGAAAAACCTCTTTATTATATTTTAAACAATGGGGAAAAAAATTTTAAAGACCTTTAAGAGGATTTCTGTAGCAAGCCATAGTGTAGAATAAGGTAACAGATTAATCTAACATTGAAAGCGCTGCTTAAAAAAAGTCTTCCTGGACTTACAAGTCAATAGTGTGATAGGCCAAGATTGTGATAGGCCAAATATATATTGCCCTACTCAAGTAGATTCATCATGAAAACAGACACATGTGCAGAAAGGATCACGAGCAGAGTATAAAAAAAGAAATGTATAGGACAAGAGCAGAGAGAAGTTTAATTCAAAACAAGTGAAAACATCAGAGTACGGCTGCCAGATACTCCCTGCAGGAGCAGGATGAGGACAAAAAACAGCTTCAGGCATTTGGAATCTCCTCCAACCCATCTGTTTTCTATGAATATTAGTTAGTGCTTAGACATTAAGTATTTAGGCCATGCCTACACCACTCATCACAACATGGCACAGCAGTGTACCCCAGGAAGCTGGCGGGGCAGTGAGGCCAGACCCTGGGCCTGTCTCTGTGTGTTCCCAGTGCTTCAGGCTCTCGCAGATCTTCCATTGCTTTAGACTGTGTCGGTTCCTAGGCTGGAGTCCAGTGGCTCTGCCTGCCCAAACTGCAGAGTCTCAAATGGTTGACTGCAAGGTGAGGTTTGGATGAGGGTGTTTTCCTCTCGGATCTCAAGTCATGCAATGCATCAGTATATTTTTCTCAAAATTGCAGCCTGGATGAGTTAGAAATTGCTCTAAGCGTTATCTGTGGAGATGCTTGATACTAAAACTTTGGGGAATTAAAAAAAGTTACAGAGCCTTAACTAAGTTGTCCAACTGTCCCCACCTGGTTGACCAAGGGAAGCCAGTTGATGTAATAGTTTTGGATTTCAGTAAAGCTATAGATCTATAGATATAGGTCCTGTCTCTCACAAGGTGCTGCTGGACAAAATGTCCAGCAAACAGCTGGATAAACACATCGTGCAATAGGTGAGAAGCTGGCTTATGGGTTGGGCACAAAGGATTATAGTGAATGAGATGACATTAGGCTGGTGACTAGTTACCAGTGGCATTCCACAGGTCTCCATTTTAGGGCCAGTGCTCTTCAGCTTCTTCCCAAAGAACTCAGATGCAGACACAAAGGTATATTAAGTAGGTTTGCAGATGACATTAAATTGTGAGGACCTGCTGACTCCCTCAGAGCCAGAGAGGCCCTGCAGAGACCTCAACAAATGAGAGGGCTGGACAATCACCAGTTGTATGAAGTTTATCATGGAGACAAGTGCCAGATTCTGCACCTGGGACGAGACAACCCTGGATGTGTACAGACTGGGGAATGAGACGCTGGAGAGCGACGCTGCAGAGCTGGGGGTCCTGGTTGAGGGAAAGTTGAATGTGAGTCAGCAGTGCCCTGGCAGCCAGGAGGGCCAAATGTGTCCTGGGGTGCATGAAGCACAGCATCACCAGCTGGGCAAGGGAGGGGATTGTCCCACTCTGCTCTGCACTGGAGTGGCCTCACCTTGAATATTGTGGGCAGTTTTGGGAGCTACAATGTAAGAAAAATATTACGCGATTAAAGAGCATCCAAAGGAGAGCTACAAAGGTGGTGAAGGGCCTTGAGGGAAAGCTGTATGAGGAGTGACTGAGGTCATTTGGTCTGTTCAGCCTGGAGAAGAGGAGACTGAGGGGAGACCTCATTGCAGTTACAGCTGAGGGGGCCAGAGGGAATGGCCTGAAGCTGTGTCAGGAGAGGTTTAGGTTAAATACTAGAAAAATGTTCTTCACCCAGAGGGTGTTTGGGCACTGGAACAGGCTCCCCAGGGAAGTGGTCACAGCACTCAGCCTGACATAGTTCAAGAAGCATTTGGAGAATGCTCTCAGGCACATGCTGTGGCTCTTGGGGGTGGTCCTGTCCTGGACCAGGTGATTTTGTGATTTTTGGGGGAGCCTTTCATATCAGGATATTCTGTGATTCTATTTTAAAATTATAAATTAAGGATTCATTTTTTGTTGCACATAAATCTAATGATATTGCAAAAAGCACACAGTAAAATATGGGACCAGTAAAATCAGAAAATGGGTAGACTGGAAGTGTTAAATATCGAATGGAAGCCTTCTAATAATGGGTGTCTCGAAGATAAATGTCAGTGGATTTACTGTGTCCTTTAGACCTTTAGAGGTTGGAGTACTGTCCCTGAGACACTATTTAAATCATTTGCAACTTAAAGAAGCAAGAAACTTTTCTGAGCCTCTGAAGTCAACCTCTCAACTCCTTAAGTAAACATGATAAATCTTTCAAAAATGCTGACAAGCTGATTCTATTCAACTCCAAATGGATATATAGATGCATGGCATGTTAAAATGCAAGTAATTTTTATTTAAAAGACTATTAACATATTCCTGTGTTAATGCTTGGAGTTCCGTAGTGAAGCTCTGACCCTGTTGTTCCCAGCTTGATTCCCCCTTTGCCATGGAGCTTGTGTGATCGCAGGACTCAGTTCTTCAGAGGGGACAGTGCTTGGTCATGATGCTAGAAGTTTATGGTGAATACGCAAGTGTGGATTGAGTTTGCTTTGTTTTGTCATTTTAGTACAGAGTGACCAGGGGAGAGTACAAAAAAATACTCTGTCTGGAAAGGAAATTGTCTTTGTTAGGTAGTCCTTTGAGTTTGCAGGGAAGGGGTGCATTCCAGTGCGATTGTGGCAAAACTAAGAGGCCTGGTTATCGTGGCTTTTCTTTACTCTGACATTTGAATGTTTTACTGAGTATAAACAGGTTTTATAGCATAGGTATATAATAGCACCTAACTTTTATGCAAAAGTCATTCATCTGGCTGAGGCAGCATTTTGACATGACAAAGTCAAAGTAGTCACCTTCCAAAAAGGCTCATATTTTGTAATAGAAAAATGAAAGAAAACCAAAAAACTACTGCTTGTTTCTTTTGAATGCAAAGGAACTTGTATATAAGATTTACTGGTTTGTATATGGAATCCATACTATCAAAACAGTGTGGAAAGAGGAATAATGTAAGATTTTAAAATAGTCTATCTATCTGGCCTAGTATTTTCTATCCAGGACTTTCAAATAATATTTAAAGAAAGAAGAGTTATCAGAAAAGGGGAAAAGTTTGCATAATATACTCCTACAATATTCTGTCTGTCCCCAGAAATTTGTTACTTTGGGAATTCCCAAATCACAGCTGCCATCTTTGGGCTTAATTATGTTTTAGAGTTTCTGTATTGCTTGATTGTGTAATTGCTTTTGAATGAATTCAAAGAAATTTGACATCCTTGCAAAATCAGTAGTGAGATCCATGGTTACATATGCCTGTTTTGGAGTGAGCTTTAATGGCAATCGCCAAATTTTCCTTTTTCCCTGTAAAGGCACAGGCAATACATGAATCAAATTTCTTCTGAGGAAACAGATGTGAAACTTGTGCTTCATATGCATCTTTATTTTAAATGAATGCTCTCTTTGGGGCACATTGCATGAGTAACCTCAAGTGACTCTGAAAGCAGGATATATGCAGCTTAGGAACACAAAGGCTAATTTATTACTTAATATATGCAATAAATAGGACTAAAAAGCTACCACATACCACTCTCAAAAAGATGTTTCATGTGTCCTGCTGTTCCGCAGTGGGCACCAGGCACATGGGGAAATGATGAGCCTTCAATATACCTTTTATTATCTACAGCATTCCTGCGTTGCCATCCCCCAAGTCCTGTTTTTTATTTTTGGGGTTTTAAACCTTTGGGGTTTAAACCTTTAAAACCTAACAGTTCTAAACCATTATTTTTATCTCATTATCTGCTATGCTGCTATATTTTATCTTCTCAACAGTTATACTGCTGTCTGCACTTTTCCTTCTCTTTCTTACCTGTAGGTCACATAGCCTTTTACATGTTCCTGACGCTTCCCGTGAATAAACCAGAGCAGCAGTCAGAGCTGGGCTGAGCTAAGCTGAGTCTGGCCCCACACGGACAGCTGAGTCCTGGGCTGAGGGGACACTAACAGGGTTCAGTTGTGCCACTACACTAGAATAGGGCAGAAGTGGAACACCTGAAGTGCAGGTCACAGCAGGTTCCTCCTCACTACTTCGGGGGTCAGTGCAGTGTCTGTCACTGGTACGCTTCCACCTATGAGGGTAGGAGAACAGAAAGCCCAGAACTGTTTGAATTGCCTTAGCTGGGGTCATCAGTGTCTATAGGCTGGCATCATGACATTTTCTGGTGAGTTTTCTGTTTCTTTCCTAGGAACACCAGGTTGGGGGGGTTTTTTGCTGTTAATGAGCAATAAGTTGATTTTCTTGTTGGCTCCCTCAAAGAACTCCAGCAGAACTGGGAGACATGGTTTCCTGCTAATGAACCCACCTAATCTTCCCTCGTATATCACACTTAACAAACGACAAGAATATATATGCAGTTTTGAGTTACCATTCCATTGAAGATTTAATTTCTAAAGGAATAATTACTGCTTTTTCTCATAACATACATAAATAACTTAATTTCTTCACTATTTTTTCCACAAAAAACAATACAATTACATACTGTAATCATTTCCTAATAATTGGGATTATTATTGATGTAGCACCAATGACTGCAAAAGAATATAGCATACATAAGGAATATAAAAATGCTGTAGTTTCTAGTCTGTGCACAAAGAATTATTGCAGAGAAATACCTCTTACTAAGTAAATTTCAATTGCACCTTGACTACTAAACATTTATGGTATAAAATCATATATTTTAATGATTTTTATTAATTACTGTGCTAAATTTCTTAGATATAATACATATATATGAAATATGGTCTGTCAAATCAATTAGGATGCTTAACTGTGAATCTGAAGTTATTTATTCTGAGCCTGCAAGCAGCAAAGTAGATTTTGAGAAGTTTTTACAAAACTGCAGTATTTTGTGGCCTAATTTTACAAAACACTAGAGAAAGCTGTTTTAAAAAAAGAAAATATGTTTTAAATTATTAATTGTAACATTATGTAATTAAAAACATAAAACATAAGTGGAAAACAATAAAACCAAATTATTATAATTCATTTTGCTTCCCCTTCTTCCTTCTGGGGTCATCAGAGCAGCTGTAATTACTGTATGCAAGCATTTATGCTTACCAGGGAAATGCTAAATACATGTAATTGATAGCAACAGCTCAGTTTCTCAAGTGAGGAGAATGAGTGCTTGTGCTTACATCAATTGCAGCCAGTTTTCTCTTCCCAGTCTGCAGCAAGTGACCTTGCCATGGCTGCAAGGAAAGATAGCTCTTTCCTTCATGAGCTGGAGGGGGTAGAAAGCAGATCAATCCAAAAGACCATGAACCTTATGGAAATTGAAGTGACTGTTTTCTAAATGAGGAAGCAGAAACTAATGTCACTGTAGTCTGAATGATCTCTCTTTATCTGTGCATGCAGAATTTCACTTAGGTTGTAGCCTGTTGTCCATGTGAAAGATGGACACCCAAAAGAGTGTGAACTAGATGTAGGGAGAGGATGCCTGCATGGAATATGGCATGTTCTCTCCAGTTTCTGGGAATAGCGAGACACTAATATATGTCCTTCTTAAAATATCTTCTCCAGGTTGCAGAGATCAGCAAGAATGCTCACACTGGTTTAGCTCCACTGATTTGAGAAGGAAAATTGTTTGTTCTTGTCAAAATGATCATTTACTGTTAGCCACATAGGCCCTGTTGTAAGGGCATTTGGTCCATTTATCAAATGTCTGGGCGGCTGTGCAGATACAGGAGTTTGGATGGTTTTTAGCAGAGCACCACTTTTGTTTGCTGGTTTGATGGTCACCAAGTCTTGCGTTTCCTGCCCTGGCATGAGTTGGTTCCAGTGGCAGCGTATGATTGTGTGAGGAGAGGCTGCTCCTATCCAGGAACTTAACAAAGCTGAGGGATTGCTTGAATGGTAGGAGCAGATGAAAAACACATGAGGTAGGATCATTTTTCCATGTGGATTACTATTCTTAAATTATTCTTTCTGTATGGTTTCTCCTGGAAGGCTGTATGTGACATCTGTGGATATATGACAGTGTGAGGCTTCTTTCTCCATCAAAGCAAGTTCACAGAGGGTGTTTGGAGAGCTCATTTAAAGCTGTCCATTAGAGTTAGCATGCTTAATACCCCCTTTCTGCTCAACATGGTGTAACTGCATGACATAGTTAAGTTGAGCTCAAAATTATTGTTCTCAGCTTGTAGTAGGCTTTGAAAGCTGCTGCTACTGCTATGAGCTGGAGAAGAGTCAGAAAGTCTGAAGGCTTTTTAATTTTTTTCCACGCATATGAAGTACCACTGGTTGCAAAACTACTGTTGCCTTTATCTAGAACTCAGCACAGCTATAACTGGAGTATTAGTATTCCCAAGTCTAGTTCTCTTTTGACTGCTGCTGAGAAGTGGATTGATATTTTTGGAGACTTTACTCATGCTAAAAAAGGGGGGAGGGGGGAGTGTTGAGTGGTAATGACTGATTTAGACCCTGTTTTTCTGTATGTGCAGTTACTTTTCCCAATGTTCATCACTTTCTATTATCAGAACTGAATTTCATCCACTATTTTACCATTTTACTTTCGGGTGCTTGGTATCATGACCTCCTATAATTCTTCACAGGTAGCTTAGACCTTATTGCCTTGAAGATTGTTCTGTCTTTAGCACTCTTCATCATCTCAATGTTGTTGTGCCTCCTTTCCTCACCCTTATGGATCTGCTGAGCAGCAAAATATCTGAGGGCTCCATCTGGTAACATTGTTCCATTGTCAGAATCAACCCATTATGCCTACACTTTGTTTCCCTTATTTTCTGCTTAAAAATCTACAGAAAGAGATTCTTGGAGGAGACAGTATTTGCCAGGGAAGCGCCCTATTAGCTGTGGGTAGAGGCTGCATGCAGGTCTCCAGTATCCATTGCTTTGTGAGTTTCTGGGTTTGCTTCCTTCACAGAGCCAGTCAGTAGAGGAGGATGCTTCAATGCCACACTTATATGATTAGGCTGTTTTTTCCCCTTCTTTCTAGATTTGCCAGTGGGCTACAGTAAATAATGAGAATAGCAAAAATACCGTTTTTATTATAGCTATATCATTTTAGGTGAAAGGAAGCTTGTATCATAACTGAATTCCTGAGCAAGATAATAGTAGATGCAAGAAATTTGGTGGTTTCCAGCTTTAGCTGTTGGGACCCATCTATTGCAAAAACCTGCTATTTCGATTTGTGGTAAGTGTGTATCCCATTTTGCCTGGCCAGTAAAAGTCACAGTGTGGTAGAATATGAAGATGCTAGCACACAATAAGGAAATTTTCCATTCTGTGTTGAGCAGACAGAAGAGTGAGTACAACAGATGATATTCCAAACAGCCTGCTATACCTACTTTGATGTAAAACAAACTTGATGTTAGGATTAGGATAATCACAGCAATATGGTTGCTAGCTGTAAAATTATATTTTCTTCCTTCACTTCTTCAAGTATTATTGAGGCTTACTGAGTAATTTCAGCTTCTGGAGTAAACTGGAGAGATGATAAAGGTGAAAAGCAACTTAAAGAAAAGTGTTACTATGAGAGTATTTCAAACTCCCAGTACTGCCATTTCCAAGCTGTGCAGGCTGATACAAGCACATACTGTGGCTTGACATGGAAGCACCAGTGACATCCAGTGGTGGCATCCAGTTAGACAATTCCCAATCTACCGCTTTTAAATTACCCAAGGATTTTTAATACTCAGCCATTTGAAGGTGGCAGTTTGGGATTGCCTTACTTCTTGATGCAATTCATTTTATCTTTGTTTTATGGTCTTCATTTTGGTAGAACAGGATTTCTTTTAATGCTGCATTGACACTGAGATTCAATGACTGCCTCCAGCTGGTGTTGCCTTTTTTTTGTTGCTCTGCGTGATATCCTAATTGACATAGAATTCTGGAATCTGCTTGAGATTATCATCTGTATACTTTAGCAAAAGAGTCTAGGATCATTAAGATTGCATAGCTGACTTCCTGCAGTGCTTATTAGGGAAGAATTCATGTTTATTTGTAGTGTTGACAACAGAAGCTGAAACCACGTATCCTATTTTCTGTAAGAGAAATCTGAAATCTCAGCTGGTTACAAATTGTTATTCCTATATCAAATTTCTCTTCAGGTTTTTAATGGGTTGTGCTCAATTTGGTCTCTTGATACTCAACATTAACACAAGACAAATGCAGTTAGGATGTTAATTGTCACACTTACTAGATGAAAATTTCATGGCAGTAACAACCGTCTAGCATTCAGTTGCCCTCTAAATGTATTATTTCAATTAGAAGGAGTGACTAGTTTTTAAATGCATACATTTTCAAGAATAATTTCAGCAGTTTGTGAGGTTGCTCTTTCCTGCTGTAGATTTAAATGAGAGCAGTTAAATGCTAGATTCTTCTCTCAGTAACTTAGCATTGTTGGGTCTTTCTACTATCAGCAGAACTGAGAATATTGGAATTTTGTAGGGCTTTTCATTTAAAAAACCTGACAGTAGCCTCTCCAACAGAAATTATGGTGCTTTATTTGTATTTTTCCCCGAGACACAATCTTCCTGAAGTATTCATGAAGAGGCCAGTTCTGCAAAGTGAGAATCATGTATTTATTTCCATTTTTCAGCTTCATTGTTTTGTTGAATGCCATATTCTTTTCTGAGGGGTACCATAACTGAGACTCTGTAGAGACAGACATTAGGGTGTATCAGAGAAGATAAAACTGAAAACCAGATGCTGTCACTAAATCAGAAATGGTTTCAGGACTATGCTCTTTATAAGCGCTTTGTCTTACTCTTCACAGGCTTTCTCCTGAAAGGAATAGAAGATACAGGTCCTATCATTTTTGATACGTCAACATGTTAAGAACCAGGGACTAGGCGCATCACACATAACTTCAACCATCTAAGTGAGTTGCATGAGCTAGGTGTATAGTTTGCTTTGCCACTCTTAGGAGGGGGCAAGTGAAAGAAGACAGTCAAGCACCCAGTAAGACATTTAGATCTTAGGTAGGCTGACCTGTTTTCCAAATCAGTAGATCTCTATCCAGCTGCTATAGACAATGTCTTAAATTAGTCTGCTCTTAAGTTTGTAATAACAGGGCTTCAGAATGTGCCTTTGCTTTTAGATTATGAAACCGTAAAAGATATGCATTTGAAAAATCACCCATTAAAATGTGATTTCCCAAGCATTAACTTGATTAGTTTGTTAAAAAAAGAAGCATGTTTAAAATCATTAGCTGTTTTTAATTAAATTTCCAAACCATGAATGCTTTTCTTGAATAGATATTTTAACATAACGCTGCTTTTACATTGAGTCTGTACAGCGTGCAAATATCTACTATAAACTATAGGATATTACAGCTTCTGTAGCATATCTTGGGGTTTGAGCTGATTGTTTATAGCACAATTATAGTGATAACCAGTGTCCTGTATATTTTCTAACTAAGCAGAACAGACAGTCCCTAAGTAAGAGAACTTTAGGTCTAAACTCCACAAATTAGGACCCTGTAGCAATGTAGGTAAGTTTCTAAATTATTTATCAAACTGTTAGTGTTGTTGTCTCTGTTAGTGCTGTTAGAATAAATCTTCTTAACTGTAAAAATTTATTGAAAAGTTGTGTTGACAAAGAAAAGGAATTGTAGCAAAATATAAGCTCAGTGTCATTACTGGTAAAACATGTCACTTGTAACAACACTCAATCCCTCTCATATTCCCAATCCCAGCATGGCAGAAAAGAACATTCCAGCACTAATCCTAATATCACCTCGGGAAAAAGCCCCAAAGAGACAGTTTTTTGAAATATGTTTGTCTTCAAATATACTAATTTATGTTTATTACCTAATTATTTTAGATGTATGACTACACTACAAACCAGAGAACCAAAACATCTTTGATTTAATGTCATTTAGTTTTTATTTCTATCTTGATTTCATTAAATACTCTATTTCATTAGATATGTAAAATAAAATGTATTAAACTGGAAAAAAAAACCCAGTAAATCAAGTTTTATTAGGAAATCGTACCAAGTTTTTATCTACTTCAAACATTCCAGATCTGGACAGGTTACTGCCTCACAAGAATTAGAACTGTAATATGTAACTGAGAGAATATGGCCATTCTCTACACAAAGGACAAAAAATCTTTTACATATTTGCTGTAGAAGTTTCTGGTTCTGTCAGTCTTCTTTGCAGTCTCATATTTTTCTGATAATTTCAACAAAATTTCTAAGCCTTAGAATCTTACATGGAGGCAGCTTCTTCACAGTGTGAAGGCAAGCTGGCTTAACTTTATTAGCAGTTAATGGGTTTTGTCTCACTGTTGTCAAGATAATGCCATTGTCTACAAACAGAATAATGGAAGAAAAGATGCTGGGTTTCTAGGCACATGACAGAGATTTAAGAGTTATTTATTCTTTATGGAAGTCGGTATAATTTTTTCCTCAAACAAACCCGAGAGATAAAATTAAAAAAAAAAAAAATTACATATTCATTTTAATTCTAAGGAAGAATTAAAGCACCAGGCACACCAGGAAAGATAGCCTCTATAAAACTGTCTTGCCTTTAATCTCAGTTGAATGTATTCCTTACAAGTATCATTTATTATAGCATTTACTATGTATTTTCATTAATTGATGAAAATCTCACATTATGGCCAGGCATGTGTTAAAATTAAGCCAGTGAATTACTTTACAGTAGCAAAGGACTTAACTTTGATAGGTGCTGAACATCTGTAACTGCTGCTGAGACCCATTGGAATGAAACAACAGGTTATGAGCATCCCTGGAAGTTGCCATTTGGTGGAAATAAAAGGAGTTTAGCACCTCTCTGGTGGTTAATCAGTATCAAGAAAAATTGCTTTCTATATTGCATTATAAGAAAACCAGGCTATCTTCAGTATTTATTGCACATCCTTCCAGAGCTTTAGGAGAAGCTATGAGATTTGCATTTTGTCCCTTTACCTTTGAGTGTCTTCAGCAAGAAGTGAAAGGGGTTTAATAGAGAGCCTGTGCCACTTAAGTAATGTTCTGTTCTCTACAGTTTGTTCATATAGTGTATGTTACTTTTTTTCACAGACCCTTAATAAAATTTCTATTTTATCATAGTTGCTTACTGAAATGATACTTATTTACCTTTTGCTACTCTTCAGTCTTATTTCTCTCAAACATTTGCAAATGTTTCTTCATAAAAGAAGTAATTGCCCAACAGTTACAGTCTACTGTAATTACTGTTTGTACCAAAATTATTTACAGGAACACGTGAAGGAACTATTGGATACTTCTGAGAAATTACAGCAATGCAGTTACTGAAAATCAAAATAATCAAAGAAGTGGACTCCATGCTCTACTTTTGGCAATGCTCATCCTCTATTTTAAGTAAACAGAGCTCTATTCAAATCAATTTTTTGCCATGACTCAGTCTCCAAATTCAGTCTAAATCATTAGGATACATAAGGATCACTGTAAAGTGCCAATTTTATGTAACTGTGCCAATGATAATAAAATGGAATAAAAGTCCAAATGTGAATAGCTATAAGATGGTAAAGCTGAGGCAGTGAAAGATTGGAGGTGCTTTCAGCTGGTTACATAGTGAAATTGATATAATTTACAGTAAAACCTTAGCCTATACCATGTAAATGGAAAAGAGTCCCATCATAGGAAACTCCATTGCAATTATCTGACGTTGCTGGCTACAGCAGATGACATGCTTTGCTAATTGTCTTCTCTAGAAGAGAAAAGAAACGGATGATGGTGGAATTGCCATCAGGGTTTCCTCTACTATTTTTAACCCACTCAGGACTTCTGTTCTAGTACGGTCTAGCACATTTCATAATTTTCACCTTCATGCTTACAGCATATTTTAAAAGCAAAATCTGTTTGTAAATAGCATTGCTAAGGTGGCCTGCAGGCCTACGAAACCCCAGTAGGGCATTGACAGACTGTTACCATCACTGAACATCTCAGTGTGCTGAAAAGTGTGAACGTTACTGGAAATGCCTGATTATCTTAAGATCCAGCAACAACACTGTCACCATCATGTGTGATGTACTATCACAGCAAAGAAGAGAACTGCAAAGGCATTACATCTATTTCCCCCATGGGAAGAAGCAGGCTATACCATAGCAGACATTTAAAGGCATTTTTTGTCCCCTCTTGGAAACTGACAGCCTTCTGGATTTTCTTCCTATAGAAAATGCCCTTTCATGACAACACCCTTCATTGGCTCCAAATTGCTGCAATCAGTTCCTGGCAGAACAGTGAGAACTGGTCTCCTTGAAGTTAAGTATCTGAGGAGGGCACAGAGCAGTCAGGACTTGGCAGCTATGACAGGGTGAGTCTGGTTGCTTCATCCTGGAGCTTGTAGGCTATGAAATATTTCTTCTTTCTAATTGCCAGAGACCAGAACAAAACAGATTGTAGTATCTATCTTCCATCACTAGTTTCTCCTTTGTCTTACTTAGTTTGGGTTTGTTTTGGCATTTGTAACACAGATGATCCTCCTGAACAGGGTGGTAATTTATTGCTGCAAAAACTATAGTTTAGTTTTGAGAGAAAATTTGTGGGTTAGTGTGAGTCTTTCCTTGCACTGACAAAAGATATATCTATCCTAAGGCAGTTTGTCTTCAGGGAGTTACGTGACCTCGTACACACCATGAAGTGGATAGAGTTCAGCTTTAATTCTGTGGTGGCGTTTTATTTTAAATTGTAGAGACAAACCTTTTTATTGTGCTTTTTAAAAATAATCACTTGCTTTTCTGTGACATTTAAAAGGAACCACGTGTGGGAAATCCTTCATTATGTGCTGAAAGACAAGGAAAAATTAGAGGCTGAGGAGGGAACTAAAAGGCCATATACCAGTTATCTATACAAAAATAGGTTTCTTATTCTCACTACCTTACCACTAAATAAAGGTACATGTTAATGTAGTTACTTTCCTAGGAAAGAAGTTGGCCATGTTTTCCGGCCTGATTTGGTGTCAAAGAAGGAACATAATGTTGGTGGTGGTGATACACAGGATGACAATACAAAGAACCTTGAGATACAGAACCGTGGCTGCTGAATTTTTTTTTTTTTTTTAATTTTATTTTTTATTCTTGGAAAGATAGGAACTGTAGCAGGATTTTTAAAGTGACATAACACTTGAAAGAAAATTACAGCATAGAGCTATATGAAGATTTTCATTCAGTCTAAGCCAGATAGACGACTTCAGCTTCAGAAACAAGAAGAGGCAGGACCATTAAATGAATCGCACCTGTCTGAATGTCTCTGTGGATTCATATTTTTTCTTTAACTAAGTACTACAAATATTTATAAGTGGTTTAAAATTATTTGTTTATTAAGTACAAGTATTATCCTAATTTCTTGATGTATGGAAACCATAGGATTAGTTGGTAGATAGTTTCTATCAGTGTGTGCAGAATAATGACAATTCGGTATTGGCAGAACATCAGCTAAAAGAGGATAGGCTTTTCTCACCACTACTTAATTTTTCCCCTACTTTTTTTTTTTAATTTGTAAAAAAAGTAATTCTGCATACTATGATGAGTAAAGATAGAATACTTTTAACACTTCCATGGTGAAATAAAATGATGAAATTTTTACAAGCAAGATTGGCGTTAAAAAGCAAAACACTAATAATTTTGATATATCTCTTTTATTGTATATATACTTTTTCATTTTTCAGCATATATATTCTTCAACAGGCAGTTCAACAGCAGAGGTGTCATCAAATGTCTTACATACTAGCAGTAGACAACATCGGATAATAGGTATCTCCAAAATTAACTTTTCGAACAACTATCTTGTGATAAAAATCATCTTCACTTTCTAATGATTCGTAGCTCAAAGCAGGCTAGTAAAGATGAAAGTGTTGCATAAAACTAGAAAATAAAGTGTGTGAATTGGCTTTGTTTTGCTGTAACATTCTGAAACTGGGACAAACAAGCTTGGCATTGGGGCATTTGGAAGTAAGCAGTCTCCAGCTGCTTTCATGACATAGAAAACTTGCCACCCATTTACAAAAGCATGGATAATGCTTCAGTGATTGTCGTGGAGTTCTTCTCTGGCTCTGCAAATGGAACTTCAAGTTTGGCTGGCAATGAACGGTAATAATCCTCTGGCTGGATGCTTACAGAAAGCACAGCAAAGTTTTAAACTCTTAATTTCATTTTATTTCCTGCAAACATGCGGAGTATGGAAGCGTCTCCTTGATGTGAAAGCAAGCCAGTTGCCTTCATCTTAACTTATATGTACTAAACTGTTTAAGCTGTTGCATGCAATAAATTCAAAATGTCTTTCTGTGACCTTATCATATCTGATACAAATTGTTACAATCTATAAAAATTACCTATTCTGTGTCTTTCCCCTTGTGTACAAGCTCAGCTCTTTGTTTGCCTTCCGAAGGAGATGATGCAATTTTTCAGGGCCCGGAAGAGCAGGCTGCTCAGCAGGGGAGGGCACTCCACTGCCAAGGCAGCGCCAGTGTCCTCAGTGACACCAGTACCATTTGTTCTGCCCACACACATCACCCCCTTACAGTGCTGGTTTACACACTCTGCCTGCTGCAACAGCCTTCCCCACTTGCCTTTCATACACACATACACATGCAAACATGCGAATCCTTCCATTCCTTACCGCTGAAACCATACTCGGCTATGCGTATGTGCATGTAGACATACTCCTCTCTGTCTGTAACTGAATAAGAGCACAGGAGGTCCAGTGACAGAAATCAGGAGTCAGGCAAGAGTCTGGATTGCTAGTGTGAATTGCCAGTGTGGAAGGATGTCAGCAAGGCAAGCTCAGGACTGGGCATAGGTACCTGTATCATTTCTCTGGCAAGAGCCTGAGTGCAGCATAGCCTCCAGCCCAAAGGTCAGCACATGCATGGTGGAGGCCTTGGGGTGGCTTCTCACAGTCCATTCTCATAACAGTTACGAGTTATGTCCCTATGGAGTGTGTTCAAATAGCTGTGCAAAATACAAAGATACACTTTATTAACAGCAGAAGTTACTTTTATCAAGAGCATTCCCATAATCTCTGGTAAGCATTGATTTTTAGCATGGCAGGAATCAGACCCACTCTGTCTGTCTGAGCAATTTGCCCTGCACTTTTTAATGGCAAACTTGGCACAGTAGTCATCTGCTGATGCCTGCATTTCATGAGGTCAGTTGAGTCCTCAAGCCCCCAGTCAACATTTTATAAACATAAGCATTATCAATCAAATCAGTTTTGAGGTTTAAGAGAGGATATAATTGTAGGGGTTTTTTTATATTGGTATTAATACAATCTTTTGATTGATAAAACAGAATCTTGTATCATATTATATCTGAAAACGTAAATTTTACCAACTTTCTAATTTTTACCAAATACTGTGTATAGACCTCAGTTATACAAACAATAGATACTTGACTTCTTTCCATGTAACCTGCAGCCATATGCTAAGAACACAGTGCTTTTCAGACCATTTTCAATTTGTTTATTTTTTTTTTTTTATTTAGAAACTTTGTTACTGTTTGGTTTACTGCTTAGTATACTTAGTAGTATATCAGGTTTACTTAGTATACTATACTTAGTTTACTACCTAGATACTTAGTATTGTTCAGTACCAGCTATTCTTTTTGAATTCTAATAATAATTTCCTTTACAGCAGTTCTAGAGGCAGACAGAAGCACACCTTTGAACATTGTTATTTCCCCCATTTTGTGAAAATGAGTGAGTGCCAGCCTGTCTTTCTTGTGCTAGAGAATAAGAATACTGATGCAACCTTTTCTTTTTATCTGAAATTAAGTTTTAGGGGATACTTCTGAAAAGTGTTTTCAGATCCGATAGAGAGCAGTTTATTTTATTTCTAACAAAACAGTTTGAAAAAAGGCAGTAAGTTTCTTTGTGGTGGAAAGCAGGATACCAGACGTGTCAGGAGCTGCAACCATTTAAAGTTGCCTGAGGATCCGCTTCTGTGGAATATGGGTAATATAAGCCACTCCTTCCTGACAGAAGTTATCTGTGTATGAATCCCCAAATCTGCTATCATTTACTGTTGGCTGCAAAGGCAGGAAGCTCAGTGGGATGCCAGGTGAAGGACAGGACTTCGAGCAGCTGATGAGTACGTTGTCTGAGCTTCCTATCATTTAACCCTGGCGCAGGCAAGCCTCCAGTGACACCGCTCATTCCCTTTCCCAAAGGACTCATATTTTATACCCATTCGAACATAATGATAAGAGCTGGCAGCAAATTGGTGATTTTCAATTATGTTCCTCTCCACTTCATTTTTACATATAAATTAAATCAAATCAAACCAAACACCTTACGCTGTGAATTACAAAACCAGCAACACCATATGTACTGGCATGCTTTCTGCAAACTCTGAAGGAAAGAAACATGTAGGTATTGTGTTAGGACTGCCACTCATATAGTCTCTAAGCTGGTTTTCTCTAAGCTGTTACACGTGGTGAAATTGCATCTGTAAGAGAGATCTTTGTCATTTGCCTGTCATTGTTCACCCAGCTGAGGTACTGGGGGACAATTTTATGAGCAAGCTCCAGAGTAGGAGGTGTCACATTCTGAGATTCACCATCAGGACCATGCAGTAGCCAGCTTCATACTGAAGCTGTATCCTTCTACTAAACCCACGTTTATGGGATAGCAGGAAACAGTTCTCTTGTTTGGCACAAGGCAATGTAAAGCAAAGCTTGGGAAACCTTTGCAGAAAATGAACTGTATCTAATCCAGTTTGATATAGTAGGTGGCATATTATTAAGCCAAATCACCATGTTTATCCCTTTTTTCTCTGCACCCTTGTCCCTGAGGCCAGTACTCTTCCCTCCTCCAGGCAAGCTGTGAAGTGTTTTATAATTGGAGGGATCACTAAGCCTTCCCTCTTTCTCCTCCCCTTCTTCCATCCATGCTGTCTCTCAAGTTCATGCCAGTACTTACTGCTGAATAAGATGCAGCACTCCATTAAAACCCAAATCACTGAAATAATGAACTGTAAAAGCCTGCCAGGGGCAAAGTGTGTTTTGTTAAGATACCAGAAAAGATCCACAAGGGGCCAGGTCTTTGCATTTACTCCCATCAAATGAAAAAGACAGTAAGGAAAACAGCACAACTACTAGGAGGCTATCCTAATTTTATTTTGAGATTTCTCATATTTTCAGCATTGAATCCACTTTTCCTTTTTGCCGAGTTCTGTTATTTTTTTCCTGTCATTTTTTTCTGTCATCTTCTGTCATATTTCTTTTTCCTTGCTTTTACTTTCAAGTGATTCTGGTCAGTCGAAATGGTAACTGGCTCCCTGTCAAGCCAGCTCAAGGATTTGCATTTTATTTTTGCCTGTCACCTGTTGAAAAAGGACTGGAGATTCCTTCTCTGCCAACAGAGGAGTCCATTAGTGACACAAAAGCAGCAGCTGCATTCTGGCAAGAATGCACAATAGTTATATACATCACTTACTCTTTATCTGCTGCAAGACATTGGAACAGATTGTTGCCTGTAATTCTCTACCTGGGAAAAAAAAGAGTCCATATAGTGCTTAAAATCATCTGCTTTCTCTTTTAACTCTTGAAATAACATTTCCTATCCCACAAAACCTTCTAGAAAAATGATTTCATAACAAACAGAAAATTGTGCAGCTAAAGCATACTCCTAATACAGTGCTGCACAGTTTCTGTTTTTATGTTGTATAACATTATCCTAAAGGTGTAGTAGCACAGTGGTGAATTAGGTGGCTTCTCAAGACACTTTCAGAATCTGAGATTCACTCAGACTGACTTGTCTGAGAATTCAGGTTATAGTCCAAAGCCATAATGGTCTTACTCATGCAGAAAAAGCAGCAGAGGCCAATGTATTAATCATTTATTTCTTTATCCTCCACTTGTTATATTGCAGCTAGAAACATTGCAAATATAAATGGTTGTGTTATATTTCGGTTTTCTTTAAAAGGAGGGAAAACTAATAAAAACTGTAAGATTCATAAGTGGATTACAGTCAAGAAATCTGAAGAATGCTGTGGTCATTTTTTAAACCTCCTTTATTCTGCTCTTTTATGCAGCATCACACTGACCTTTGGCAGGATGCTCCCAGTGGAGACAGGCTTTTTTCGATCTGCTAGCCTTCTTTAGTCTTTGGCAAGTGCTGGTCGTGATGGGGTTTCAAACATCCTTTCCAGTGATGGAATTTCATATACCCTTTTCCTTTGCTTTTACTCCTTTCAGAAAAAGTATTTTCTGTCCTGGTAACGTGGTGGCATTAGCAGTGCATGCAGTGCAGTATTTTGAACTAATTGCCAATTAAATAATAGGGAAGGCCAAGATCTAACAGAAAATCATTGTGCACAGTTCCTTAACTGCATTTCACAGAACCAAAAGCATGCCATGCGATTTTTAAAAACAGGTTTAAGGAATGAACAGTTTCTTTCTTAATACTGAATAGCTGCAATGCAGAGCAGAATGGAAAGATAAGCAGACTAGCAGTTCCTGGGGTTTTAGTTCCTCCCCCTCCCCGAGGTAGATATCTGTACAATTCAGAAATTTCTGGGGATTAGTTTATCGTCTCCATGAGGTGAATGACTTTAAAAAATACATGGAGAGTCTTGGAGATTATCGGTATCTTAGTGCTACATGTAAATATCTTTTCTCTGACGTTCAATTACAGAAACTAGGAAATACTGAGTAAGATTGAGGAAAGCACTGCAGATGCCTTTCAGGCAGATTTTAAAATATCTGAGTGTCTTCACAGAAAAATCATGAGAATAATGGAAGTATTTGAAAGCATGCCTTATCATAAGGTGTGAATACCATAGAGTACTTAACTTACAAGAACTCAGCTAATACCTGCAAGCAATGGTAACGTACTATAGGAGGAAGCTTTTTTTAGTAAATAAAGGTACAAACCAGCTGGTTCTTGATGCCACTGGTTCCTGATGATAGACAGATTCAGACAAAAAATTGAATGGGTGTGCATGTGTTTATCTGAATGTGCTTGAAATTAGGCAAAAATGGCCAAAAATAATTTTTGGAAAAATGAGACATAAGAAGTGAATTGTGTCTGCGGAAAGTGTACTGGGAGTACAGAAAATCTTAGAGTGAGCAGCATTTCATCTGGAGTAATTTGATTTGAAGTGTCAGTGCTAAATTAGTTGGTGGAAATGGGTAAAATGCTTAGAAAAAAGGAGAGAGCACACAAAAATATTTGAAAAATATTTGAAAATTACATTTTTTATAATAAATATAGGAGTTAGTCTTGAAAATCTTTGCCTGTAACATTTGAAGTATCAAGGTTAAAGTTTCTCAAAATAAACTCTTTGACATACGGTTTATTGCATAAACTTAAGATGTACCATGAAGCTTGTTTTTAAGAGAGAAGCAGTGATATTTATCATAAATGCAGGTCTATTTTTTAATCTTGGTGCTGAAGAAATGATGAGTGACTGCTGGTTACAAGGATTTTTTCTTGCAGGTAGTTTATTTCTATTCAAATGGAACATCTTTCAACATAATTCATAATCCAGTATCATCTTCAGCCCTTTTGTAGTTGATGTAGCTATTATCAAGAAGTTTTTCTTTTACAATCTCTTCTTTCTATATCTTTGATCTCTTGGTCACAGTTTTGTTTGCAGTTTCCATAGCTGTTTGTAGTATTCAGACAAGAAGTAGGTTGGAGGGTTTTTTTAACTTGTTAGGAGCAATAAAAGTTGCTGCTCACTAAAAAATTATCTATTTTGAACCTCACTGGAGCATGGCACTTTATTTTGTGGACTCACAGTGTCCTTTGCTGAAGACACTAGAAGGAGGTGCTGTACAATGGTGTTGGGAACAGGTAACACGACTTGTCAGTCTGAAAGGATCTCACTCTGGGGAAACACTGTGCCGGAACATCATCATCTGCCTTCTGTCTGCAGCTCGAGGTCTTGAAAGGCAGTGAGAGCTCTGAGGTAGGTCAGTGAGTTTCAGCCAGCTGCCTCAGTGCTGAGTGTGGTACTTTTTGCCTTTCAAGAAAGTATTTAGTAGGTACTGAAGACTTCAGAAATTTGGAATGTCACTGTATTCCATGCTAAAATTTTACCATACATCCCATCTAAATCGTTCCAGAATCAAATTCCAGCTTTTTGTTTTTATTATGTCTTCCTCGAGGAGATTACAGTACTGTTTTGTCTCCCCTATTTTCAAGCCATACTTACGTCCTGTAACCAGGATATTCCCCAGTCATCTCCTTGGTATGCCAGACAGGTTGAACAAGGAAAGTTTGTGCCATAAGGCATTTTCTCCACTCCTTTTGTATATGTGTGCGTATTTTACATCTCTCCATGCTCTTTTTTTTTTTACAGTTTCTTTAAATAAATATTACCCAGCATCATAATTACTTACAGTGTTTAAATATGAGTCATGCTAGTTCCAAGCAAATTTGCTTATTTCTAACAAGCAAATTCACATGATAATTGTGCTTCTTAGTCATTTCATCCCTGAGGATCACGCAGTTCTTTTAGCCACAGCATTGTCCTGGAAACCCCAGTTAAATTACTTGTCCACTGTATGCTTTAGATGCTTTTCAGACTTGCTGCTGTCCAGGGAGTACCCATTCTGGTTTATGACCTCCATAATTTATTCCTTTTTGCACTGAATGCCTTGGTTTTCTAAGCATTGAAGAACACTGTGGCTGCTTTGTACTTATTGTTAATTATGGCTTTTTAAAAAACAGACTTTTTTACTTTGCAAGTATTACCAGGAGAGAATTTGCATTTACTTCCAAAAAACAAATATCACCAAGCTGAACAGGTCAAAAACCTCCTCTGAAATATAATTTCTTTTTCTATGTCCTTCCTTTGGCATTATTAGATGGGAAAGACCCAAGACTTCAGAGCTTTGCTTGTATCTTGCAGCTGTGTGCCTGCATGGTAGCAGGAGCATCAATACTGTTCTGAAAGGGAAGACATCAGAAAGGAAGTTTCCTGTGTCAAAGTGACCCTGAAATATAGTCTCTAAAAGATATACTTTAAACTCTCTTTTTGAATCGAAGGAAACTTTTACAATGCCTGCTGTAAGAGGTTAACAAGAGCTGTCAGACTTCTTCCACCTGAGTATGATTATAAGATCTATCCTGTGTCTTGGGAATCAGGAAGAGAAGTGGGTTATAGACCACATAGGAAATGAAAAATTAAATGTGCAAAATCAACAACAAAAAGGTGGTGATTCAAACATAAAACAACTCTTTAGAACCATCTGCAAGGTACATACTCAGTTTTGAATACAAAGTTATTCAGAGTATCTTCTATATGTATTTATATAGCTAGATTTTAGTTTATTAAATTGCTTCACAACAGCAGATAATAACTTTCAGGTAACCCTTCTCAGAATTTTAAATAATTGATTATTATGTTTTTAAATGGTATTTTAACTAAATGGTTTAAATAAAATTTATGAGACTTTGGACGAGTTGCATTTATTTTAGAACATAATGGAGTCCAAGACCTCTTGATATTGGTCACTGAGGACTATCATCTCACCATTTCTCTGTATTTGATTCAAATGCATTTGGTGTTCATTGTAGGTTCAAAGTCTTTGCAGGATAAATCCAAGTTGCCAAATACAAACATTTTTATTAAAAAAACTAATGATGTGTTAAAAGAAATAATCCTTAGATATGCCATAAAGCATAAAATAGTGGTGGTAATACAAGCACTTAATGAAACAATCTGACCCATTATATGTTACAGGCATAGCACTAGAATATTTTGTGGATCAAAGACTTGTCCACTAGTGATTGGTTCCTTCAAACTGTATACTGCAAAGCACACATCAAGACAGGGGAAGGCTGATGGTAAACAAAGGAATGAAATTCTCTTACTTTGTGTTTTCTCCTCAGTCTAATTGCTTTTCTTCTGATAGGACTTGTAGACAAGTATGAAGTCACAGAATTTACTGAAGAATATAGCAGGGTGTCTTAAATAATCTCCTCAACTGTAATCTCAAGTGTCAAATATGAGAGCAGAGATGAAGAGAGATTTTCTTGTCCGTATCAAAAAAAGGCGTTCTTGACCATGCTATAGTAGTCATAGACAAGGGGAGTTTGTCCATGTAAACCAGGAAAAATTTAGCATTTATTCAATTCTCATGTACAACAAAGAGGTTTATTAATGTACATTATTTCCTCATTTATTGCGAATGCTTGGATTTTTGTTTGGTCTCTTCCATCCATGATAAAAATCCATAGAGTTCAGCCTCTAAATAATTGAGTAATCTGCTCACCAAGCAAATATGCACTGCAGTGCTATAGTATAGGAAAAAGCTGCAAGGAAGCTTCATTGTTGGGGTACGTTTTAAAGCTGTCTTAAGTACATGCTCTATTAGGGGATGTCATGCCGCCTAGAGTGAAGTTTGCTGCATGTCTTCTGAAGCTCATCTTTCCATGAAAATCTCATAAGACTTTACTCCCATAGAAAACCTAACCTTGGTTCTGGGGTCCTAAACTATCATGTTGTTTCCTTTGTTCCACTGTCCTTCTACTTAAGTCCTTCAGTGCTGATCTGCCATCCTGACAAAGGACTGTATGCTCCTCTATTGTCTTTGTCGTGTTTCTCCTGAAGAGTCCAAAGAATGATCTGCAAAAGTTCAGACTTGAGATCCTGTGTTAGATCACAAATGCTGATATTTTAGCTCTTCAAAATTGCCCTTGCATTTCTGTATTTGCTGAAAAACGAAAGCCAGATTGCAGTATTAAAATAAACTAGCAAACCAAACAGTAACGTAAGATGGCACATCTACGATAATACTGACTTATTGTCTTACAAAAGGATTTTTCTGTTACATCATTAGCACAGAAGCTATCTGTGCTGAGACCTGGAGCTACTCTGTGTTTATTAGAAGAAAAAGGTGATATATAAAACTGCAATGGCAAATGCCTGGTTAAGTTAATACTGTATATCAAATATTTTGTAGTAGTTTTCTCCATTTGAAGATTTTTTTCCGTATTATCGGTACGGTAATAAAAATTGTAAAATTTTCTTAGCAAAAGAAGTAAAAAACCCCCAAAGTTCTCAAAATGTTATAGAACAAATATTGTATATTTAAAAGGTGATTTATTGTAATATTTTGAGAAATAGAAATACTAAATGACCAAGTTTGTGTTGCTATAATGATTCATTTGACAGATGCATTAGACCACAGAATGTGATGTACAGCAGTTCTGGGTAGCTACAAATAGCATCATCCTTCACATAGCCTTTTAAAATGTCCTTACACATACTACACTATGTTCTCATATCTCCTTCAGTAAAAAAGCACAGAGATGCCAGTGAAGGTAATGATGCTATTTAATTTCTGATATTGGTTACTGTGAGTAACACTGTGTCTGTTGTTTTGTCATTTCAGCTGTACATCTGGAGGGTAATTTTATCAAGCTTTTTTTACAGATAAATTGAATTTTAAAAGTACCTTATGTGCCTCTCCATTTAAATTAGTTCAATTAAGAAAAGTTGAGCACTTAGGGGAAAAGGTCAAGGAACAAGGACAGAGGCAGGCATGATAGAAATTATGTGTAAAAGTTAATGGATTAAAACATCTATAATTTGTTTCCTTGAAAGGCATTAATGTGTGGATGTTCCTAATTTGTAGATGCACTAGCATCTACTAGATATTAGACTATCTGATGATTACTTTGCTTTTACTGGGTAGAACGATATCTGCAGGTGATTATGTGCTTTTCCTTTTCTTAGGTAATGAGTTTATTGCCCTTCAGTTGTAGTACCAGGCAATGAAAAATCAGAACAGTTAATACTGTGTGGGTACTTAACGGTATAATTTGTATGACCAACCTTGCTTGACAGTTTTGGTGATACATAATCCCCAAATAAACCTAAATAATTTGAAAAATTAAACTGTAATAATAATTGTATTCTCTTACCCAAAAGTTGGAAATCAAGAATTAAGAAGTATTACTCTTTGGCCAAAGATGAAAACTTTAGGTCATAATTGGGAAAGTGAATAAGCAAAGACTGTGGGCATTGTATGTCCAGTGCTGAAAAAGCGGAGTAGTAAGCATAGAGCCCTAACACTACTATATACTACATCTCCTACTTTCAAATCAGAGTCATTAATCAGAACAGGTAATATTCCTATTTTGAAAGGGTTATATTTTTCAGATATAATTTACTGCAGTTTTCGTTATACCTGTTTTGTCAGAAGCACAGGGATTTCCATATGTTCTGCTGGTGTATGTCCTTGTGTCCCTGCTTGCTGACTTAGTGTTAAGAGAAATTTCTGAACATGCTGTGTGCCCTTGGGACTCTAGTGGCATTGATAGAGAACATATGTATGAAAAGTATCAACTGACAATTAGGAGGCAAAAAACTAAGCTTCCAAAAAAATTGGGTTTTTTTTCCCCAAAAAATCTGAAGACTACAGAAACAACGCTTTAGTTGTAGGTCATGAAACCAATAGAATGAAACCGTTACTTGTCTGCTAAAATCTTCAGAGTACAGCTAAGTCTACCTCATGAGTAGGTATCCTTAAATAGTAGTCTTTAAAACACAGAGGATCTTTGAAATGGTGATAGCAGCTCAAACCTATAAAAAATGCCAATGGGTCTCACCAACATCTATTTTGGAATGTGTGAGCTTAAAACCAAAAGACACAAATAATGTATTATTCCAAAATTCACCCACAAATTCTACTAAACATTGGATTGATTTTCCTTTTTTCTTCTTTTTGCAGCTGCTAGTCTGATTCAAACTGTGTATTCATAGGATGAAAGAGATGTTTTTAAGTATTCTCAACAGTTCCAAGTGATTGATGTAAATGTAAAAAACGCTACCCTGATTTCAAGAGAGTTGCTAGGAAACATGCAGTTTGAAGATGAGATCTCCCACTGAGCTTGTCTTTGGCTGTACAATAGGAAGTATGTTATAGGGTATCCTGAATTACAGATTGTATGGATAAACTGTTAAATTTTTATGTATGTAAATACATCTGCTGTGAACTTATTGAATATACAGTATTTGTTCCCATATCTCCATTGAGTGATGAATAACAAGGTATTACTAAGTTCAAGAAAATGTGAAAATTGAATGAAAATGCCAAGAGCTTGATGAAGACTTTTATACAGTCTTTGTTTCATTTTTTTGAAACATAAAATTATTGGTTTTTCTTAGAAATGGATCTCTTTAAGATTTAATTTCAAGGTGTTCTGATTAATCTGTTCTTTTCTTTTATAAACTTAAACAAAATTTAATGCTCCAAAAAGTAACAGCAATTATACACCTAATTTTTCTGAAAAAGTTATTGTGTTTTGTCCCTTAAAAGTTATTGGCCAAAGTACTTAAAAATCTGTGTTATCATGAAGGAATGCCTAGTTTTAATAATGGCTATTTATTTGTGTTCATAGTTGATGTTTTTTCATGCTAATTTTAGAGGCTTGGGTATATTTGGTTACCTTGGAGTCAAATTTAAACTGCTTAGTCTTTAAGACACAAGCGGAAGCTCCTGGTACATATGGGAACAGAGTGGTATGCTGTTCTGTGGGATGCTTAGGACTTGGCAGGACGTTTATTGATTTTTTGCTACTGAAATATTTTACCAGGCAGTCTTTAAGCAGCAAAGCCCTTACAGTAAGCTTTCAGAAAAGTGAGTAATGCCCGTGAGTTATTACAGTAGTGAATGATCTTTTTGTTATTTATTACCTTAGAAGAGAGAACAACCAGTTGCTGATCGAGCAAAAGGTGGGAATAGGGCCTGTCTGTCTGACCCTTTTTTGCTGATGTGATGATTAAAGACAGTGCTTAAGTACTGCTAAACAACAGTTCATGATCTGAAAGTATTTTAAAACTGTGGTTTTGCAGCTGGCTTCAGAAAAGTAACTGAAAGCTGAGTTTTTGAGCTTACCACAAATTAGAAGATGCCTAATGTTCCTAAAAATATTTATTTGTAATAATGTTATCAGATAACCCTTTGTTACAGAGTTGTTAATTGCAGGCTGAGATACGTGTGTGATTGCTCTGAGGCCCTTGTTAGGAAGAGAATTATTGCTGATTCACAATGAATCTGTGGATGAAAGTAAGAAAAGTAAGACATATTACTAGTTGTGTGAACTATGAGGACAAAACAACAAAAAGACAAAATAGAGTGAAATAATGAAAATGGGAAGGATGATAAAGCAGGCAAGCAAAGAAGAGCCCCATAGGACTTCTTAATTGCTGAATAAAAAAGCCAGAGTACCTACTGTGCAATGGACTGAAAAGTTCTTCATTCTTGAGGTCTGAATTCTTTGATGTGTAAATACAAAGCAGGAGAGTTCAATTCACAATGTGACTGACTATTGGTATGTTGTCCTACTTGTAAAAATGATGTACTAGAAAATTGCCACAGAAAGCAAACATCCCCTAACAGTAAGGTTATCCATGGATATCCCTAGTACCTGCTATATCTTAAAACAATCTTCTGCAAATACATTTAATGGTTTTGTTTCTTCTTCTAGGCACTTTGTTTCCTTGCTTTGTAGAATAGGCACTGTTTCTTTCAAGTGCAAAAGGCACGGCTCAAAACACTTCTAGAGAGGAAATTTATTATCTTCTTGGTGCTTGATTCTTGGAAAGAAGACACAGCAAGGAGGCAAGGGGGCAAGGAGGGGAAGAAAAAGGGTAGCTCTCTGAGCCGGAGTGTATTGTGGATCATTAATGTGCTAGAACATCAGTTCTTTTAAGTCTGTTGACATGAGAGTTTAAGTGGAAAAGAGTGCGCTAAGAATGAATCTATAAGTATTTGTAAAATAAGTTTTTTATTGCATTCCAAAGTTCAGATTACCAAGCCATTCAGCCCCCAAGCCTGTGTTGGTGCATTCTTCCTCAAGTGCAGAAACCTGCATTTGCCTTCATTGAATTTCAGACAATTCTTCTCTGTCCATCCCTCCAGGCTGTCTAGGCCCTTCAGAAGGGCTCACAGCGCTCTGGGGTACCATCCCTCCTGTCAGCTTTGTGTTGTCAGTGAACTTGCTGAGGCGGCATCTGCCCCTTTATCCAAGTCACTGATGAGTAAGTTAAACCATACTGGGCCCAGTACTGAACCTTGGGGCGCATCAGTAGTGACAGGACTCCAGCTAAACCCTGTGCCACTTACTGGGACACTCTGGGATCTGGCATTCAGCCATTTCTCAATCCACCTCGCCCTCTGCTGATCCAGCCCGTATTTCCTGAGTTTTCTATGAGGATGCAAGACAGTGTTCAAAGCCTTGCTGAAGTCAAGGTAGAAAAGACCCACTGTTTTCCCCTCATTCACTGAGGTCGGTGTTTCATTTTAGAAGGCAATGAGGTTGGTCAAGCATGGTTTCCCTTTAGTGAATCCATGCTGACTACTCCTGATCACCTTCTTGTCTTCCATGTGGATGGAGATGGCCTCCAGAAAGAGGTACTACATCAGCTTTCCAAGGACTGAGGTGAGACTGACTTTTTAGAAGACCATGGTGGCATTTGCTTTCTTTCAGTCCTCACCTCTCACCTCTCAATATATGAATAAACTGATTCTGGGTTTGGATTTTTCTTAGTATTTGTTTACCTAGCACCTGTAAACAGAAAAAAAAAAGTTGAGTTATTGGAGCGGAAGAACTAGAGTGCACTTTGCTCCAACTTTGTACTTCTTTGTTATGTCATTGCATATTGTCCTTGAAATTGTAAATTCTGTTCAAGAAGAGGATCTTATTTATGCACTATCAAATTGATGTGCTTTTTATCTGGATTTCATTCATGTGAAATGGAGAGTGCAGCTATATTCTTTATATAGGATGAAGTGGAAAATATTAGAAGCACGACTGTTGGTGATGGACTGTTTGGGCCAGTGGGCAGTATTGTGAGCAGTGGATTTGAGATTCCATTTTCACTTGAACAAATCTGTCAAAACCAAAGATTATAATTACAGAAATCATAAGGAAATGAAGTGTTTCTACAAGCCTTTATGAAGGGAACTAAAGCCACTTTTGGACTCCTAAGTGAGAGCCAGCTAACACCTAAAATCTTCTGTAGATGCATCAGGGGTGTAAGAGCAGGGCTGGCTTGGAACTTTGCTTACAGCAATCCCGGACCACTGGAATGAGATAAATCTGTGCAGTGGGAAGGAACTTGACTGTCATCACTTTTCCAGTAATAGAGAAAGATAGTAAATGCTAGTGGCTAAAGTACTGGCTTCAGAAGTAAATTGGATTGCAGATAATGGTTGAGAAGCCAAACTTGTGAACAAGATACAGTGCCTTTTTTAACAGTATGTTTTAACCTAGACTGTCAAAACTTGTTGATTGATCACAGAATTAATTTGCAAAGGCCAAAATAGCAGAAAAGGACAAAGGGCGATGAAATAAATAATATGCAATGTACATAATTACTTTCTTAAATTAAAAGGTTTCATGCTAATTCTAAATGCTGAGCAACTAATACGATTTGTGAGGAGTTACTTATCATAGAAGAAAATGCCAACTCTGTTAAGAAAATAAAGATAACGAGTGATTAGATGCTTACAAAAATCACTGAAGAGTCTGAAGTAAAAACAAATACAAAACACTGATTAGGCTGACGTATTGTGTGACTCCTAAAAGACTTTGATTATAACTTGCCACTGTGTTAATTTGCTAGTGAATTATTGCAATTATATATATTCATGTTTTGAAAAAGGGTAGAGAACTACAGATTTCTTCTAGATTGTTGTATCTATTTATAGTTTAATCTGGACAGAATCTCTACGAATTCTAAAACTTGAATGTCTATAATTATTGTAATATGCCAGGAAATGAGGATCATAACAAGCATTTTGATTTACCTCTCCTAGCCAAGTGTTCCATGCCAGAGCTCCTAAACACTTTCTTCTGCCCCCTCTCTTTCCCTTGAGCACTTGGGATTCCTGACTGGAGCCCTGAGTGGATGAGCCCCCTGCATCAGAGGCTGATGCAGTAATCATGCTGCTTCCACTCTGAAAGCCTTGGCAGGCAAGGTTCAGGGAAGCTCTTGCATGGTAAATGTTGAGATTTACTGACAGAGGCAACTGGTGATTCTCATATACCTTTATCTACCTACATGTCCTTTGCTTTCCCTCTCTGCCTTTCTTCCTACCTGCCCTTTTGGGTTAATTTATTGCTTCCATCTTCTCACACATCACATGCATGTCCCACATGACATCCCTCCCTCTGTAGTGCTGAGATCTTTTCTTTGCATCCTCTTCACCCCTTCAGCATCTCCCACTGTTGCTCTGTTTTCCCTTGCCTATCCCTATGCCTTCTTGATTACAAATTTGGTAGATTATATACCCTATTTGTACTGCCTTTGATCTTAACAATCTTTATTCAACTGACTTAATTTCCTGCTATTTGTAATTTCTTTTTGTGTCTGTCCTATAAATGCTTTATGCCCTCGCAAAATTATGTCATTTGCATGGTTGGATTTAGCAGGGAAATGATGGAAAACACTGTCTGCTTCCATAGCTGTAAAACAGGTGTCTTTTTCTCCTTAATAAATGCCAAAATGTGCTGAAGATCTGAAGAAAGCCACAGAGAATATGGCAGAAAATTTAGAGATTTTCCAAAAGTGCATTTTTGAGAGATTAAGAATCCTTATGATTGGGTACTTCAGACAGACAGGTTTACCCTTGTGGCCTGGGAACACCTCTCATCCTAATGAAGCATCATGGGACACTGCAAGCCTCCGGAAGCATTCTGGCAGGTCCCTGTGTTCAAAATTGAACGTGCTTCCCATTCAGCAGCCAATGCCCCAGTTTTTTCTACCTCCTTTGGGAGGATTGCACTCCAGACATCTCACCAGAAGCTGTTTTTTTGAATCTAGCAAGGCAAAGGCTCTGTAGTGGTGGCTGACTCTTGGGAAACTGAACAGTCAAAAAGGACCTCAGTGTGTTAATGAGCATTAGATAGTAATTAAACATGACATGGTTGCAGTTAAGTGCATGCTCATTTTGTTATATATTTTTAAATTTCTTATTCGTTTGCTAAATTTACAATGCTTTGTTTGGAAAAAGAGAGGTAGTGTACTGTGCAGACTGACGGAAGCCTGTCTAGCTATGCAGTCACTCTGCTTTTTCAGGGGAGAAAAGCAACTTGGCTGTTCTTTTGTTCGGGAATCATTTTTACTTAGGCAGCAATATCCTTCTCACCGTGCAAAGGAAAAAAGGTTGAGAGCTGTACAGCAAAAGAGACAGTGGATCGTGCTGCCTGAGCACAATCCACTGCACAGCCCACGGTGCTGCCTCCGGCACCAGTGCTGCTACCTCAGACACGCCAGGACTGCTTCTTGGGCGGCTGGGTGGTAACACTGTGCACAGCCACACCACCTCACACATGCAGCAATAACCTGAGTGCTGTCTCATCTCATAGCAGGCAGCTCTGCCAAAATTCAGCAGAGCAATGTGAAACAGCTTCATTTCTCATCCACAAGCTGAGATGAATCAGGAGGGATGGCTGTGCTATGTGTACAGAACCCACTCAGCCGAAACAAGCGAAAGTAGGGAAAAGATTTAAATGCTGGCAGGGTGGATATTTTTATCTCTGAATAAAAGGAGGTATTTATAGCATTTACTGACACAATTTTTGTTTACCGTAATTGGAACCATTGTTCAAACCATTTTTTTTTTCTGAGCCAGCAAAAAGGGATTTTTAGAGAGCCAGAAGACATTATATCTTTCCAAAATTGAACCTAAATTCTGCTAAAGAGAGGGAGAAGAGATCTTCCATCTATGACTATAATGTCAGAGAACACAGTGCTCTTGAGTCTTCTCTATCAATACATTTGAACACAGTTATTATTACCATGAGTTGCTGTGTAATTACCATTGTTCCCAACAGAGTTCCTGTTTCATTGCTATTTAATTATGTGCATTTTTTCAGCATAACTATGCAATTTTACTTCTGTCATTTGGAAACAAATGTTTCAGGCAAGGCGGTGTCATATCACAAGGATGTCATAGCCAGGGCATGGCTGCTTATATATAAAGTCATACAAAGTCATTTCTTGATCTAACTTACCACTGTCTTCTGGATGAATCATACAGACATAGTAGTGCATACCTTGGTCAAGGTAAATGCTGGAAAGAGTTGTGGATGTTCTTTGTGTGACAGAGCCTGAAGAAACTTTCGTGCCAACAAAAGTGGGAAGGTAAAGACGTTTAGTAAATTCTTCCCCTTGGACTCAGCTACAGCAAGCATAGTTCTGGGGAATCACTGTTTAACTCTTGTCTGTGTTTTGCTGAGTGCCGTTTTCATATAACAGCCATCCTTGTAGGATCATATAGTTTTAACTTTTTATTAAGGATTTAATCTGCTAAAAAAAAAAGGAAAAGATGTGACATGCAAGAGCTCCTGTAATTTCTGAGCCATAAGACTTTCTTATGATATTTCTTGTCATTTTCCTGCACTGTGAGTTTATCAAAACACTCCTGAAACTCTAAGGAAGGTTCACTATTTGAGGCAAGTTCAAATGAACATCTTAGCATTATTCTGAGAAAGAGGGGAAATGTAAAAGGCCCCAGTGGCCAAGACATATTCCTAGCTACCTCAAGTGGAGACATGAGACTCATACACTGCAAGGCATGTCTGGCAGCAGCTCAGATGAGACACTCTCTGTAATAAATGCAGGATTTATACCAAGCATATTTAGGGAGTCAAGTATGTTTGTACTTGTGCCTTTTTTGGTGTTGGAGGTGGGAAACAGGGCAGTTTTAAAACAAGGTCTAAAGCATTTGTGTTTTGGAAATAAAGAACAATTTAGTAGAAATTTTGACATGGGAAAAGCAAGTCATAGTAAAAGGTGGAAGCCACGGTCAGAGTCATCAGTACTTGGCATGGGAGACTGGAAAGCAGGAGCATCGAGATTACACCTTGCAAAAAGTGACAGTGCAATATTAGAATAATGGAATAATTTAGGTTGGAAAAGACCTCTTGAGATCATTGAGTCCAGCTGCTAACCTAGCACTGCCCAAGTCCAGCACTGAGCAATGTCCCTAAGTGCCACATCTACACGTCATTTTTTTTAGCATGCACCATGTCCTTGGATGAATGTTACTGAACAGTGTTTAAGTATGTATAAGCATATTTTATAATGAAATAGTAACAAAATGAATATACCGAGAGGACTGGATGATATCAGCATGTGCCTGAGATACAATATTCTGTTAGTGATAAGCTGGAAGCCTTGCTTTATGTGAAGTTCTTAACCAGTGTTACAGCAGAACCAATCAAGAAGCAAGAACAAGATGTGATGGATGTAAAGGATGCATTTATATATTCATGACAAGAAATCCATCAAAAATACCCAGAGAGTTGCATACTGCAAACATGATGACACATTTCCCTAAAGAAATAGATAATAGTCCTCAGCAAGAAACAAAAAGCTAGCAACATATTCTGATTGAAAGTAGTAAAAAATCTTACAGAAGTGTTATGAAAATCTGTTTATAAAATCATACAATATTCAAAAGAACCTGCATCTTTTTTTAGCTTGGATTTAGTAGATACACAGGCAGAGTTTCTCCCATAGAGAAAAGAGAAACCTTTGAAAACAACTTTGCAATAATGATTATATTCAGCATTTAAAAGGAAAAAATAAAACTGCCTTAGCGGAGGACCATTAATTGTATATTAAAAGTTTAAAACAATGTATACTAGACAAAATACATGAATTCTGAAAGAGATAAGAGTTTCACCGTGTCTTCTTTTTACAGACTGTGAAGTCATGAATTGAAGTGTAGTATTTACTGAGATGGAATCCAGAAGTGTAAAAAAGGACTTTCAGTTTTAACATTTACCATACTACTGTCACCAGAAAACCTGAGTACTCTGAAACAGTGTGCTCTCTCAATAACAGAGATCATTAATTTGATCCAGAAATTTTGATGATGTGTTTATTATTCAAAATACTCTGTCCTACATTAACTCTTTAGCATTCAGTTTTGTCACATAATCTGCCAGGCCAAATGTGATAGGAGATAAAAAGCCTTATGTCAGAATTACTCACTCTCTCTTGTTTCTCTGTAACAGGCTTTTTTAGCTCTCTGAATGATGGTATTGCAGTGCACAATTCCTTTTGAGATAATGGCTGAACAGAAGATAACCATTTGGTTCTTCATCTATCATCTTATTACACCCTGTTTTGTCTACTCTGTCTTACTGGCAGGTAAGATGTTCACCTGTGTTAATTCATTAAACTAACTGTTGTTAGTTTTAAGTGTTTCAAAGACAATTAGAATGTTTGTATGGCTTTAATTTGTTTGTGCAGATATGATGAATTATTAAATGTGAATAATGAAACTGGAAGGGAACATACTTATTACAATGGATACCATAATATAAAGTTTGCAAAAAGACAGGTCTGGACTTCAAATTTGGGGTTTTCTGTTGTCTAATGTACATGTCTAATGTAATATATGGAATGAAATCTTTCTCTAGATTATAAAAAATATATCAATTGTCTATTGTGCAGAGATGATCAGCATGCTTATAATAATGAAAAAACAAAATTCTCTATTACAGACACCATCTAAAATTCATAATTTTTCAGAAGTCCAGTGTAGTGGTAGTTGTCATAATACAGTGGGGTAATTCTGCATATTCTGACTCCAATTTTTTATTAAAAATTATGAAATGTTTTGTAAATAGAGATGGGGCCATAGATAATAAATAATTCTGGGGACATATTTCTACCATCTGAAATTAGAGGGATGTTTGCAATTGTTAGTTGCATTTTAAGAGATAGAAGAATGTCTTTGGAAATGTAAGATTCCAGCTGTTCTAAACAGTTTTGAGGTTTGTGAAGCGCGTGCCACTTTAAGTGAATGCTGGCTTTAGTTGCTGTGATGAATTATACTGTTAGCATGAACAGAGCGTGCACAAAATATCGACCAATATTTGAAAAGTGAGAATATTGTGTACTAATGTTTTGGTTATTTTCAAGGTAGGCTTTAGATCCTTCCCTACTTTGAGGGTCATACACTTCCTTAATCTGGCATACCATTTCAGACTTTACCACAATTTTATTACCATGAGACCATATGTTTATTATTGAGTCAAAAAATCTCATTAATACTGTGATGTAAGCTCATTGCCTTTAAGAAATTAGTCCATAGGAATGTCCGTAGCACAGGAATACTTCCTGGGTTAGTGGGAACTCCATGAAGGTTATGAATGTTGTTCTTTTTTGCATGTCTGAGTCTGATGGAGGATTTATTGATGCCTAATAAAAATTAATACCATTACAATATATTCATTATGAGTTTCGAGGCTTTTTTTTTTCTTTTTAAAGATATGAGGCTTGCTCATAGCACCAAAATGATTAAACTCACAACTTCCATCCAATACTGGGCCTTTCCTGAAAGTAAATAATAATAAAATCAAGGCTGTCAACTGCTATCAGTAATGTTACACATGTGATTTTGCTCTGGATCTGTTGTCACCAAACAAAACAATCAGCTGCAGTAGCCAAGCAAGTGTTGGACACTGGTTAATAAAATAGCTGAGTCAATCACAGAGAACAAATGTTCAGTTAATTTCTTGACAGGCAGGACTGAATGATTAATGTTATTGTGTATTCTGCACATCATCGTTGTGCCCAGAAGCCAAAAAAGCCTTGGCACCAGAATGTACCTCCTGGCAAGTGCCTCAGAATGACTTTGTAAGGTTGTGTGCTGTCAGGGTCACGAGTAAGTGACATAGGAAGAGCAAAGAGGGCTATCGTGATGTTGCATGCAGTGTGAGTACACACTGGCACTGTCATAGCAAGGTTCATTTGATCTCTCACTGGTCTGTTCTTGGCACTGTTAGATTCCCACAAGAAGATAGGAGCCATTGGTGTGAAGGATTGTGAACCTAGGGTAGGTTCTAATAGTGCTGTTACTATTTAGAGAAATTTCCTAACTTACCTTCTGGCATTGAATAAATACTTTCTTGCATTTTTCATCAAAATCCATAGTTAAGACCTATGATCACCTCTAAGGGTATGGCACCTCCCTCCAATGTGGAAAATTCTTAGTTTTAAATAGTCAAGGGGGTGTTTGTTACAGCCAGGGTATTACTGCAAGGCTGAGTAGCGCACACGCTCTCTGCTCTTGGACCTGCTCTACTTTGCATAAATAATTAAATAAATTTGAGTGGAGACAAAATCTGCTTCTATCATCTAGGATTTATGGCACCCATCTAGATTATATAAATCTGGTGTTGCAGTTTTTGCTCAACCACAAGATTTGAATCTTGCTGGATGGTTTCTCATTTCAAATAGGTGTTGGAGCTGCTGGCAGTTAGTCTTAGCAAATTTGCCTTTTGAATGTATTTCTTGGCAATGAAAATGCCATCGTATCCAGAAAATACATATCTGCAGTAAGTAAGATGAAATGTAAGGAGTTGCTTGGAAGTGTTCTCAGAATGGTTAAAAAGTGAAAGAGAAGAGAAACTGAAGAGAACTGAAGAGAAAGAAGGAGCACAAGTAGAGTGATCAGGTCAAGTTCTAGAAAGTGTTCTTTCACACGTGATGCTGTCAAGGGCAATGCTGGCCGTGTCAACAGTAATAGAGAATGTGTGAACTGGGGATGGTTTGTGAGTGAAGATCATGTGTTCCCATTTAAATAACAAGACAGGCCAAGTCCCAGAGTGAAGAGACAAGTTGACTGGGAGCAGATGTTGAAAGCTGAACATTTAAGAAGTTGCTTTAGCACCTTTTAACAAAATACAGGATTTCTCTGGAAGTATATTTGTCTCCCCTTGCCTTCTTTGGTGTTGGATCCACACTTCTAGGTGATTCTACTCTGTAAATTGCCTTTGGCAAACTCATCTGTGACTCTGTAGTTAAGGTTTTTGCAATCCATGCTTCCTAAACAAACCTACTGCTATATTAATTGCTCTGTATCCAGGAAACTGATAGCTTGCAGGTATATTGTCTTTTGAGATGTCTCACCCTATGGGCTTCCCCAAGTTCAAAGATATGAGCCAAAAAACCTGAAAGTATTCAGAATGCATGCATTTGACTGAGCATTGAACAGCTGGAAGTATGGGGAAACAAAGAGCTAGGAACCTGAAGCTGCACTGACTTGAGATGTTCAGAATTGGGCCTGAATGGTGACAGGTATTCTGAGACTCTATAAGCTAAGGGGTTTTTAAATTGATCTTTTTCTCACTGCATGAAATTCTAAAAATAATTTCCCAAAGTGACATACATATTTTTTTATAAATTCAGAGTTTTCTTTGGGGTAAACACCTTGATTTTTTAGCCAGTTCTATTTAGTGGTAATTGCAGGCAGAAGTTGAGAACTGTTGCAATGACTGGCCATTTCTCATCAGTGGTGAATGTGGACTTACTTAACTGAAGGGAAACAAAGATTACATGAATCAGTGCATTGGAAGTTTAGGCAGAGTTCATCTTCTGCAATGAGACAGAGGCAGTATTTATTTTCCAGGTAAATTAGTGCTTGAAATGTAGTCTTGCAGATATAAACTGGTGAAAAAGCCGTAAATAATTTGGTCTTCCGCTTACTGATGGAATAGACAGTTATAATAAGGGTTGCTTTTCAGAGTGCACTTTGAGTAGTGCAAGGCAAATGAGAGCAGCAAATCACTCCTCAGGGAACATGTCAGTGATTGTCAGTCCACTGCCAAAAAAGTTATTTCATGCCTATTACTGATAATATTTGACTCTTCTCCATTTCGCCCTGACATTTCTCCAACATACTTCCAAGTTGCTTTTGACTCCCCATTAGATTCATGTCCTGTTCTAAGTCTGAATTTTAAACTTTTCTTTCATCTGCTACTTCCCATATAAATCATGCTTCACTTGGGATAATAACCTAAAGAATTAAGATAACCAGAAGAATTAAGACTGTTTTTCAGCTACAGCTTGTTTTGTTCTTCTAAAAGACTAATTAAAAGCTGCAAAGACCCTGTATTTTATTGTGCTTAATGAATAGTTGATTACATCTGGCTATGAGAAGAATCCATAGCGAAAAATGTTCCTCTGATAATTTATTTCTGATCAATCTGTTCTACTTTTTACCCTGGGATTTGATAGTGCAGAGCCAGACAGTACCTGAGTTTGGGTCAGATCAGGCCTCAGAAGGCAGCTTGTCACTCTAGTAACTTTTCTGAATTGTGCAAAATGAGGCAATAGTTCAGAGGTTAAAAAGGTCAAAAGCCCTTCTGCTTTTTAGGCAACCAAATATCCAAAAATCACTAGGACCTGAAACTTCAGAGCTGGTAAAGCAAGAAAGCCAGTAAGACACAGTGCCACTCAGTGCAAGGTGGTTGTTTTGATGAGTACATGGGGATGCTTTTAAACAGCATGCTTAATGTCCGAGTGTGTTGCTGGTATTCATATGCACCAGGAAGGCTTGTGTGAGGAGATTGTGCAGAATTATTACTGCACTTTAGTTTCATCCCTAATTTGTCTGACACTGGCTTTCCCGTGAGATCAACATGTTAGCTCTTCAGTCACTTTTGAAGTAACACTTAGGTTTTTAAGAAGGAACCACCTAAATAATTTAAATATCGAATAGGCACATGGGAATTTGTTTAAAGTATAATAATTGGTGTTGGCTGACATTCCTCTTGGCAGTATGAGAAGACAAGCAGACTGTATCCTCTCATTATTAGGCACAAGTGGAGAAACTTGCTCTGCTCAGGGCTGGAACTTTTCATACTTGAAACTTGCTGTAGAGGAGAAAGCACATTATTAACTGTGTGACTCTTCAAGGTCTTCACTGGCACATAGGAAAATAGGAGTAATGCTCTGCTCTTTGTGGTCCAGAAAAGTAGAGGCAGCCTTCCCAAAGACAATCTAAGTCTTTCATATAATATGAAGTGAGAGTGCTTGAGTGGTTACCTTTTCTGTTTGAGTGCTGACGGGCTCTTGGAAAATTATTTCCCTTTAGCATCTTGATGACTTACACTTATGATGTATCCCTCTCTTCTCCATCATGGTGATGGAATCTTCTTTATAGACTACAAAATGCTATGTCATGAATTTTTTCAACATGAACACATTACTGCTTCAGCACATAAGCTTCTCGTGAATGCCGAGTACAACTTTTCCCATGTGATTGAGAGAAGCAGATAAGCAATCAAGCCCCTAAACCTTGAATTATTTATGCTTGGACATTTTCCAGAACAGTAGGTTCAAAAATGCATTTCTGTACTGAGGGCTAGAATCTACATTATTTAAAGCTTTTTATCACAGCATATGGAATTATTCACATTTTCAAAAGAGAAACAGTAATTTTCTTCCAAAATAAGAAGTGAATGGGTATACTTAATACCTGTTTACCTTGTCTGTCTTGTCCCTGCTTGGACCTTAGAAGACAACTTCATGCTACTGCTGAGCAGCTGACTTTTGTAATAAAGAATCAATAGGTTTTGTGTTCACAGTGCTCAGTAATGTGGAAGTGCCCTGTTTATGTTTCTGCATGCCTGGTAGAGATACTTCGGCTCATTCCCAGACCATCTTGTTTCTGAGCATGAGCTTCTCAGACACCAGTAGCTCTACATTTCTCTGACACATTGAAAACAGTACAAGATCTGCTTTTGAATATGAAATGGTTTCTGGTCTTGCAAGGCTAATGTGGAGCCTGGAAACTTAGTTAAACTGATAATAAATGAGTCCAAGGCTCTTATGTTCAGCATCCTTTAGCACTCAAAGTTAATCTAGCCATGCACCATGTCAACAGGTCTTTGTTCCTCTCGCATGTTAAAATATGTAACTGGATACAGCACTGTCAGGTAGATCCATACACCCAATGACTGTCTCAGGCAGCCACTTTTGGCAATGTTAAGTGCCAGGGAAATAGATAGAAGATAGATAGGTATAAATTCTGGAAGATAGTTCCATAAGGATTTCTAGGACTTTAGAACTGAAGGTACTTTCAATAAAGCAAAATTAACATGTCTTTAAAGACCCAAGGTAGTATTCTAATTTCTATGATATGTCCAAGATCCAATTGCACTGGTATGCATAGCTATATATAAGATATAGATAGTTGACATAAGATATACATAGTTGACCCTATTCATTTTTTTTCCTTAATGCACTTACTGATTTTCATGGTCACTTTTATTAACTATCAGCCAATCAGCTGAAGGATTTTCTTCTACATATCTGTCTAATATCTTCAACATTGCATGTCTCAGGCTCCTGATGTTCAGATCCCGAACTGACCAAGTGGCAATACTCTCCCCAACCCTACCCAACCTTCTTCCTATCAGCAGCAAGCCCATGTAAAGGGCAGATAAGAAGACCCTCTAGTAGAATGAACTGAATGAATAATTTCCCTCTATGGGTTTTTAAATGAAGATCTGTAAACTGGAAGGTTACATGTGTAATTCAGGGTATTTTTAATGTTTGACAAATCAGTCCTTTAGTTTCTTCCTACTAACGTTACGGTGACTTATATCCAGCTTTGCTCAAGTTATTTGTCTTTCAAATATCGATTTAGAATTTGTCTGCTGTGTTGTAAAATTTGTACCTGTCATGAGTAACTTAGTGTCAGTGTAGTTAGAACATTACATGTAATTAAAAAATGTACATGAAATTATATTAAGAAAATACTGAACTAATGAAATAATAGCAAGACACAATGATTAGGCTTTTGGAAATAAGACACAAGAAGTGGACCTATATGGTGGCATATCAGAAAGTTTTACATTATTTTTATATTTACAGATAAGCGTAATTTCCTTATCAAAGAGGAGAAGGAGGTGAGGGAGAATTGGGAGCAGGGTATACGGCTAAAGGCCTTTTGAGTGGATAACTGGTTATCAAAAGGAAGAATGTTTGGTGCAGGGAGATCCATAGAAGACTGACACAAGCATGATTGGCTGTTGATTTGGTTTTAGTTGTTCTTTTTGTTGCCTAAGTAATAAAAAAGGAGTGCATATGGGCTGGAAAATCTATCTCTTTGTTCTATGTAAGTGTATAGCATGCAAAATAAAGCCATTTGAAAGCTAGTTAATTTTTATATGGAAAACTAGTTTAATTTTCCATATGTTTACATGGAAAAGTTTGACATTTCCTGAATTAAATATGTATAGAATTAGGAGCCAGAATTAGGAGCCAAAATAAGCCTTTTTATTGTGCCTTCGTTTTCACTCTTCTTGAGGGATGTTTCTTGAGATGACTTGAAAAGGAGTGCCTCAGGTAGTTTGTGATTATTATTTTCAGACATTGTTTTGATAACTTTTTCTCCGAGTATGTTGGATATTTTGCATTTTAATCTCTCTCAGGCTTGTTCAGGGGCATTAAGGTGTGTTAATAAAATTTTGTAGTGCATCTGTAAGTAGTGGTAAGACTTTCAGATCAATATATCTTACTGAAATATTAGTTCTTTCAGATGGTTGCATTAATAAGATAACTTTTTTCACGCAAAAGGTGGAAGCCTGTAACCCCACTCCTGTTTCATCCTTGCACTGGCACAGGTCTTCATCAGTGAACAAATTCACCTCACTAAACTGCCAGAAAACTAAGCTAGAAAGCAAGAATTGAAGAGATTTCCACTCTCTTTAGCTTTAGCAGCTACCTAAGAAGTCACACAAGCACGAGTGGTGTTGTAGGAAAGCCTAGACAGGAAATTACACTGCTCAGCTGCAAAGTGTCACTTAGCAAGCGAATGACAGTACCACCTTCCTGAGGGAAAGGTTCTTATACAGGATCTGTGGTCTCATCAGCTGGGAAGAGATTTTCTTGACCTTTGCACAGACTTCCTAATACATTTTAGCACTGCTGAAAGGTCTGAGTCTTATTTTCAGAATTCACTGAAGAATGCCTCTAACAGTCAGGTGATAGCTTTTGTTCCAATTTAAAATAAAAATCACAAGAAATATACCCAAAACATAGAGCACTGTTTGAGAGGTCAGATAGTACATCCTCTTGTCTAAAGCAGGACCCGAACATATGGAATGTGCTCTTCATCCCATCCTCAGTTTACCTAATACATCCATTTCCTTCTTCTCTCCCTACTTGTTTTTTTCATGTAGGCCCAACTTCAGCGAGCTGATGCTTTTCCTTCTACTCCTAGTCTGCTCTTCCTTGCTCTCCAAACTTTGTCACAGTCATGGTACTTTCACAACCCCTTTCTCTTCTCTTTTCTCCCATATGCTGTTTCATATCCCTGGTTCACCCTCACCTTGTGGCTGAGAACAAAAGATTTATTGTTTTCCATACCTGACATTCAGTCTGCACATCTTATTCTGCTGAGATAGACACCTGAAACCAGATTCATAATAGATTGCAGCAGAAGTGCCATTATAAAACACATTTGATAGGTGTGAGAAGCAGGCATTCACTCAGTATAATTAATAGTGCTGGCAGCATTAAAAATGCATGCCATGAAATGCCTAAGTGCTCTGTAACATTATTTGAGTCCTAAGGTGAAGAGTCAGCTGCATATGATATGTCTATTTGCTGCTAGACGCTGTTGTTATTCTGTATTCATATTTAAGAACTGCACAGAACATGCCATCAGGTTTCTGGCTTAGTCATTCCAGTCTCTGAGCAAGTACGTGATTCTTGCCTTTTCAGTCTGAAATTAGTTCTTCTTTTGGTCTAGCAACATGTAGATTTTTATATGGTATTGTGCTTTAAAATATGAAAGAAAGCAGACCATTGTTCAAAAGCTCTGCCTTTCTAGCTGCTCTTCATTGCTTCTTTGAAAGACATCTCATTACATGCATTAGTTTTTAAAAATTAAGTTGCCTGACCATATGTCTCACAGCATGCCAGTGTCGTCTGGACCTGCTCCTGTCCTCAAGGGAAATGGTGATTTTTTTTCCCCCAAATGTGAAGCTGAAACAAACTTGCTTTTTATCTGTAACCAGTCTTCTTCTAGTGCTGTAATCCAGTCTCTATCTGTGAGTAGGAAACTTGGGAACAATAAAAAAGATATCTGCAGAGAGTTTTTAGGTATATGTGGTATTTTTACACTGGCATAATTCACATTCTTTAGGTATGTAGATAGGCTCTTTCTTCTTTTATAGGTTTCCTAAAAACTGTCTGATTTAGTCTAAAATGTTTTAGAACCAAAGACAGGACTTCTAAGGGAATGATTACAAAATCATAATTTGATTTAAGAACATTCATCTGTTACATTGCCAGTTTATTTACTGATCTGAGAAGATTCTTTAAATTACAAGACACATAGCAAATTTTTATAGGCGGCAGAGATACTATTGCAAAATATTAGAATTTTTCCGTCCTTAACCTTTGCTTGTGAAAATGTCCAAGTTAAATTATTCTGAAGATCTTATTAGTAAAACTGTGGTTGTTTTGTTTGTTTCCCTTGTATTACAAAATTCTTGCAGTCATTTTACAAATCTCTGGCATGTCTAGGATTTGGAGAAATCTCTGAACTTGAATGGAAAGTGAACTTGTTAGCAGTCATGTTCTCCTTTGTTCTCCCATGAATTTGCATACAACTGTCCATGCTGTTATTTCAGTCTCAGTAGAGACCTGTGAAAATTAGACAACTGTGTTATCTCAAAAGTTTATCTATGTGGAGCGTGCACTGTCTCCTCACAAAGTCGTTGTGTACCTAGAATGCATATTTGACATTTTCACCAAATAAAAAAATCAGTTACAGCCTGGATTTACTGAGAAGAATTTTCCCAGAACATCCTACCTTTGCTCTTAGTCTTGCTTCTCTAGACCCCAAAGAGCAACCTGGTGTGCTTGGAGGAGATAAAGGAGAAGGGAATGCAGAAGGGGTGGGCAGAGCCTGCCATCTTTACAACAGCATCAACAAAGAAAGGATAAAGATTAAAAAATGCAGTTTTCAAACCTGTTTTACATTTATTCACCTTTAAGTGCTTGACTCACAAACTGAAATTATTTTCACTGTAGGGCCTTTTTAAAATCGCATTTTGAAGGGTAGAAATATGATATATACCTCAACTTAAAAGGAAAAACAGAGATGTGATCTGGAAACAATGTAATTTTCAACTTTGATACCCAGCATAATGGTTTTTTTGGTCTGATGTAGTAAAGATTCTTTCTAAATACTTAAAATCATTGGGGATGATGAGGCTGTAAGATCAGGAATAGCTATGGGTAGTTGTTTCAGATGTGGACCTTTTTGACTGGAATTTGTTATTCTCTGTGAAGTAAGTTCGTCTCACTGTGTTTCTAAGGCACATATCTTCAGTTCATAATTATCTCCATGTTTGGCCTAAGCAGTGACAAATAATTTATTTCATCAGAGATGGCACACAAGGTGGTATTAGAGGAACAAAATTTCAGTTCTCAGAAGGCAGGAGTCAGTGAAGGACAGACAGAATTTCTGCTATCCGTACTGGTCCAGTTTTGCTGAAGCACAGAGAATTTAACTTTGGGTGACTGACTATTTGGCCCTCACATTCTGATTCTAGAATGTGTGATGCAAATTTGTCTTCAGTTTGACTGCTAATTAAAAAGTGATTAATTTGAAACTGTATTCTGTTTTTAGAGGAAGGAAACAAAGGTTATGGACCTGTTTTTGAGGAGCAACCTATCGATACCATCTATCCAGAAGAATCTTCAGATGGACAAGTTGCAATGAACTGCAGAGCTCGAGCAGTTCCTTCTCCTACTTACAGGTAACATCTCTTGTTTTGATTTTCAGACCTTGCTTATTTTATTCAGCAGCTGTTTCAGGTTGTGTTATTAAATGATTGAATGTCTTAAAAGGTTGGAGCAAAGTCTTCAAGGCAGTAAAAAATGGGGAGATACACAATTTTTCAGTAAGACTCAACCTTGATTCAATTTGCTAAAATGTCTAATCAGTGTTGAAAACAGGATATTGTGTTAAATATCTGAAAGCTGAAAAGCTTTTGAAAGAAATACTGATCCAGATGCAAATTAGAAAAGAAAAAAAGTGACTTTTAAAAATAATTAAGAGGTTGTCTTCCCAGCTTAGGCTGAGTTTAACTGAGATTTGATTCTTGGGTCTTCTTGATTCAGAATGGCTTTTTTTATTCTATTTTGCTTTGACAGAAGGAATTTTGATTGTTGAACCTGGATATTCTACATCCCATGTTACTTTTGCATCCACTGTGTTGTATAGCAGTGATCAAGAATGTGTCAGCTATGCTACTGAAGACATGAAATCTTTATTCTGAAAAAACATTTCAACTAGTTTTAACAAAGGTTCCCACAGGACCTCTTTCACAATAATTATATTATTGTAGAGAGCAATTTTTCTTTGTTGTGCATTCATATGAGTTTGTCAGCTGTTATCTGCTCATTGTGTAAAGAGAAATGTGCTTAAGGTTGTCATTATTAAGACTGTGACTAAATACAACCTGATCATGGGCAGAAAACTGCTGTCATTGTACTAACGACAGACACAATTTCTCGCCAGCAAAAGAGATCCATTTCAGGAAATTATCCTATGACCTGCCCCCAGTACTCGCTTATGTATTCCCAGACTAGTTTCTAGAACAGAAAAAGCAATCAAGTCTGCTAGCTATTCTTTTAAATCTGTTACAGTATCGTGGTCACTTCTGGTAGTCTTCCATCAAAACAGCTTAGTTACTCTTCATTGCCACTTTTAAAAGCATGCTAACAGGTTTTCTATCTGTACAGAACCACCTTTTGAATATGATCCTGCTACATGGCATTTTGTTGCACTTGCTTCGTCTTGCCATGCTTGGAAGGCTAAGATTTGATACCTCTGATGTACTTCCCCATCCCTTCCAGTTGGTGCAGAGACTCCCCCCACTCTGTCTGCAAGACTGTAAACATACCATCTATAGATGATTACAGACTCTACATAAATTTTGACGTTCTTTGTTGTGAGCTCAGCAAAATCTGAACTAGTAAAAGCACTCTCAAAGAATTGCATTACACCTCTAGAGCTTCTCTGTCTAGGAACAGATCTGACAATTAGCACTGATAGCTGATGTGATGATAATTGCAGTACAGAAAAAGGCCTCTTTTCTTATTTCCTGACATCCTTATTTTTAGTACACCTCAATATGTTATCTTCATCTCAGCTCTCTAACACTTATTGAGCGAAAATTCTTGTATTTCAGAGGTAAATAAGTCCTTCCTGCAATTTTCATTTCAGGATGAGCTGTCCTCAGGACATTCATTCCTAGATATTTCTGAACAGAGAATATATTTATTTTTTCTAACACAGACATACAGTATATCTCACAGGACGGAAGTGATACCTCTAGAATTCTGTAAGATCAAAATGCTATTTACATCTTTAAAACCCTGCCATTTCATATAGATTTTTTTAAATTTTTTTTTTGTTCATGTCACTCTTAATATTATTTCTTTCTATGAAAATTGCAAGTTCCACTTCCAAATGAGAATTCTGCTTGTTTTGGTACATCATCAATAGTGAATGAACAGGTAGCAGGTGTGTTCTCATTGTCAAATACTAACACCTAACGTTACCTTATGACAAAAGAAAATACTTATGCTGAAATATTTTTATGATCTTTAAATGTATTAAAGTTGCATCTGTGCTATTTGTGCATAGGAGCCAGGCAGTTCCTTTCCAGGGTTATGGGCTCCCTCTTGTGGACACAGTAATAGACACAAATATAAATCATGTATACTGGGTCCCACTCTGTGTTTTTTAACATTTTTTAAAATAAGTAGAAATCGATGTGGGCCAGAACTGGGACACCAGTTTCTGTCTTAATTCCTCAAGTGAAAGTTGCAGTAATTCCGTGAATTGGCTGTGGGGTTTTACCATAACTAAGAGGAGAATGTTCAGCAATTTTCTGAATGTGTTAAGCATGCCAGTTTTTGCACTGACTTTACTGGCACATTATGTTTTATAAAACATATTCATTATCTGCAGCAGGTTTACAAAAATCTCTCATTAGCCCATACTTTAAAGGTGCAGAGGGGGTATGTTTTTATCCAGTTTGGCCCTAGATGATTATTTGAGATGTTTTTAAAATCCCTGTGTTTGATGAGTGGCTAGCTTATTCACAGCCAACTCCAGCATCTCTTACTGCTTGGGCAGCAGTTATATTGTAACCTATGTCACATCTCCAAGAAGGCAGAACTGAGACTGTTATGTTTAAAAAACCTCTGGAGTTCAAATCTGTGCCTCTTGCTGAAGGAAAACTTAAAACTTATATAGAAGTATATGAATAACTTCCTGTATAGTTTATCAGAATTGATGAGTTATTTTTCACATCATATTTCTTACCAGGTTTTCATTTGGGGGCGAAATCTTATATTTGGCTTTTCTTTTTTAATAGGTGGAAACTCAACAACTGGGATATTGATTTAACAAAGGAGCGCTACAGTATGGTGGGAGGCAGACTTGTTATCAGTAATCCAGAGAAATCAAGGGATGCTGGAAAATATGTCTGTGTAGTGTCGAATATCTTTGGAACTGTCAGAAGCAGTGAAGCCACTCTGAGTTTTGGATGTAAGCAGTTGTTTATGTCAAAACATAAAATAATTACGGTTAGCTTGAAATGCCAATGTTTTACACTGTGGTGTCTTCTGCTAACATGTGCCATAGCTGTATTACTCTGTAAAAACAATATCTTAAGTGCCTTAGTCTGCAGAAATCGACACAAAATGAGTATGTAAGCATTTTATATTCTCTAGCATTCAGCTGACCTAACAGCCTTCCCAGCGAGCTATTGTTAAATTATTAATTAGAAGACTCATGGAGCCAGATCTAGAGATAATAATGTCCAGACTCTTTTTGAATCATGGTAGGACCTGAGGGGAAATAGGCACAGAAGAAAGACATTACTGAGGGCATGTGGTGATGAGGTGCTGCCACAGTGCAAACACAACTGCAGGAGGAAGGCACAGCACCCTCCAGTAAAATGTGCCCTGACTCTTAGGCTACAGTGAAGACCCTGCTGGGGGAAATTCCTGTCAACTTCTGACAGTCATGAGCTTGTCTTATGAATACATGTACATATGCAGACCTGCACGTCACCAAATACATGCATTGTAAAGAATTGATGTACCACATGAAGACTAATGAAAAAATTTACTGACTGAAGACAGTGTTTGCCTTAAGTTGCCTTTTCCCCTGGACATATTTTTTCATCAGAGGGCAAAAGAAGGAATCCCAAAAAACCTGAATGCACTCTCTGGTGTTTGTTCAGAAAGCCTTGAGTGCCGTTACAGTAAGAGTTTAGTGCCCCTCTTGTCTTTAACCAGCCTCCATAAGCAGAATTCACTCCTTATGAGATCAGACATGTAATGATAAGGTCAGCTTTCTGATAGTAGTTATAAGAATGTGGGAATACAAGTATTAGCGAAACTCAGAGGCTTTAATGAGCTGATGGATCATATCATAGCTGATATAGTCTTATTCTGTATTTACCCAGTGTATTTTCTAGGAAAAAAAGAAAATTGAAGACGAGGTTTTTACTTCCTTCTTTATGGAGAAAACGTCAACATTCAGCTTATGGGATATTTATTAATAACTAAAGCAGGCTTCAGTGTTGTAAGTCCTGAATATCAAGAGGATAAAAAAATTAAACCAATACGCATAATAGATGAAAAAATTAGAATCAAAACAGTCTGAGGCATGTTTTCTGCCTACCCCCTCACTGGCTGAATGTTGATAGTGCACTGAAAACATACAGAACAGAACCCTAATATACAATGTTTCAATATGTAGACTATAATAGAGTAGAGAGGTAAGGAATAGATGTGAAAAGATAATTAGAAACTGATAAATATCTGTTAAAGAAAAAACTGCTTTCATTCTTCTTCACACTGTTGTATTTCTTCCTTTCTCCTTTTTAATGATCACCTAGAAAAAAACATGCTGTTCTACAATCACTGTTTCAAAAGAACTGAATAGAGTTGCTAAAATTAACATAGAAAATGTCTGATCTTTAGTGGAAGCTTTTGTTCTTTTGAATAAACTGATTGAAAAATGTCAACAACCATTTAGAAGAGTTCAAAAAAATCTTGACCAGCTGTAATTTTGTTTTGCTGTCAAATTTACTGAAACTATGGAACAAAATCCACATTCTCTCATATACTACATCAATTAATCCATTTGAGAATACTGTAGATACTTTTTAGATCCATTGCGCATTGCGTTAAAACCCATTAACATATTTTAAGTGTAGCATACATAACTGTGGTGGCTGTCCCAAAGTTTCAGAGCTTATTCAAGAACACTGTAAATAAAATGTCTACGCTTAAAATATAAACTTAAAATGGCTAAAAAAATTTCAAAGGAATGATAGGTTTTCCTTTCATCAAACCTACACATTTGTTGCTAATAGTTGAAATTTTTTTTCCTATTCCTGCAAGAGATTTTAAACATTCATCTGTTCCAACGAAAGCAGAAATTAGTAACAGTGGCAAGTTTATATGATCAAAAGATCTGCAACGAGGAAATTGATGCTTTCATGTGAGATCAGTCAATATTTTGAATATAGCAAGTAGTTGTGTAGTAAGAGCCATGCTTGTATTTGGAATGGGAATATACTCAAACTAGTGCAGATATTATATGAATAGAAGTATTCCAATATGAGTGAAGAGCTTCCCTGGCTTTAATTACAAAACTTCTCCAGTGAAATAGCTAATTCTTACCAAGTTAGTCTGGTATACTTACTTTCATTTTTTTTCGAAGAATAATATTCCAAATTAATTGAGAGATAGATCCGGAGAATGGAATACTTTCATTGCACCAAGGCACAGGGTAGAATTATATAAAATGAGAATCATGAGTTCTTTAGGTGGCCCATTACGATGCCTACCATTTTGGCATTAAATACTTGATCTAATCAAGATCCAGTCAGTCAGTGGGATCATCTGTGTTATCTTTTGGTCTATTTTAGCTGAAGAAAAATTAGTATTTCAGAAACTGGGAAAGGTGTCTCCCTGAACACTGACATAACACTACTAGACTTTTTTTTTATGCTTTTGACAAAGCTTAATAACATTTGCTTCCTAGATTCTTGTAGCTGTTCAGATCTGACAGCTGTGGTTGCCCTTGGAGGATTCCTTTACTTTTACTATATTTAATAGATATAGCAGTTGTTACAAAGTTAAGGAATTAAATGTTATTAGATAATGTAGTGTCTACTGGATGTATCCATTGCATTTTGTAGTAGTCAATAGCTTCTGTTTTCTACTTAATCTCTTTATGAATGTAGCTCAGTTCTGTTTGTTTTTTTTTTTCTGTTGTTGTTGCTGACTGACTGCACTTGAACTTTTAGTTAGATCTCAGAGACAGCCTTGGGAATTTAGTAAAACTGGGTAGCTGCCTGCCACTGAGCAAAGCTGAAGTTGTCTGCATGAAGTTAGCTCAGATGATTTCTGTGGTAGAAAATTGCAATCAGGCGCTGTGCACATGGCTGTTATGGAGGGCATGTTTGCACCACAGTAACAGTTAGAGCACAACTCCAGTGAGGATCTGTAGAATCTCACTGGACTGTGTGGCAAAGAGAAGTTCCAGATGAGACTTAAGATGTTTATGGTTGAATTTCAGATTGGGTAAGAGTGAAAAGAAGCAGCGTAGTGCAATTATTGATGTAGCTGAACTTACTCATGCAACTGTTGTCTTACCTCTGCAGGTACCATTACTGTTCTTCCAGAGTCTGTGGAATGATGAAACACTTGTTTCTTTATTCTTTTATGATACTCCGGTTACCTTGCTGCATGGAAGTTGATTTAAGGAGGGTCAGCTAAGGTTTCACCTGGGATGTGAGTCACTTCTGTCCCAAACCTCTGGCACTAAAGATGTGTCTGAGCTAGCTGCTTGCCAGTCCTTGGCTGCTGGGTCAGAGAAGCAGACCACATAATTTTAGGGAAGACTCTTTAGGTTACAGTAAAGAATTAAATTTACATTTTGGAGAAAGCAGTTGAAAAATAATCTAAAATCCTTTTCTTGTCTCTTCCTGGGATTCCTTCTTCAAGGAAACCTAGCTACTCTTAGGAATACAATCTACATCACTTTTTTTCCCCTGGCATTTGCAATTATGATGACTAAAATACTATAAAAAAATTTCACTTGATAATGACAAATAAACAAAACTAGTGTTAGGGGTCAACACGTATCTATCTGCCATGTATTGATGTATTTCTGTACTAATCTCTACAGGACTGAAAAGAATGATAATAATAAAAAATTACTGTAGTGAAAATCCCTATTCTTCTCCTCTCGCTTTTTTTAAAACTAGATCTGGATCCCTTTCCACCCGAGGAACGTTATGAGGTTAAAGTGCGAGAAGGTGTTGGAGCAGTGCTTCTTTGTGAGCCCCCTTACCACTATCCAGGTAATTCAGCTAAAAGTGCTTAATTTTCAATGTCTTAAGAGTAAAAGGCAAATTAATATTTATTTTTGCAAGTGTCCTTTATATTTACTTGAACAGTAACTTTTATGCAGCTAGAGAAGCACCATTTAGGTGAGGCTTCTGTTCTGAATATGTTTATTGTTGATCACATGTAAGGAGTATTGTTGAATTTGCAAATAGGTTTTGATACTATAAATAGAATTACTCAGGCTAATCTGCATAATGGAGGGGAGGCTTGGCCTGCTGATCAAAGGACCTGACTACATGTCACTCTGTCACTGTGTCATGCCGGACTTTCTGCTAGTCTTGGACAGGGTCCAGCTTCATTCCACCTAGTAAAGTCACCTTAGCTGCTATGATCATGGGCTTCTGTTAAAATCATGGAACAGCAGAAGCACCCCCAGAGGGTCAGAGATTAGCTTATTTATTCTCTGGAAGTGACTTTTTCTCATAATTAGCTACTGAAGAGCTCTGCAGGAATTATATCCATAATCTCGAGCATCTGCAGTTCCATCATGACACATGAAATTGGCTGTTAGCATCTCTTCTACCTTATAAAATGGAATAATGCTTTCGTTTTCATGCTCAGTTTAAGCATTGCAGGGAACTGAAAACAGAGATATATTACTAGTTAAAATACTTTTAAGGTTTTGTCTAAATCACAAGACTGGTGAGGACTTCCCAGCTTCAAAATTGCATAAGGTCAAGACCCAACTGCCTCTCTTGTCCCATCCCACTCCAGTTCCTGTGGGATGGTTGTGCCCAGGGGAGGGTGTGCACTCTGTAGCCAGGTCCCCAGTAACCTCCACTCACGGCAGCAGTGCCCAGATGTTCAGTGTAGGCAGGAATGAGCTGCTGAGACATGTATAAATCTCTCTCACATAGCTGCCTCTAAAAAAAATCTATAAACTAGAATCAGAGTCAAGTAATTTATATGCAGGCAGTATTCTGTGGTTTAAACAGCTGATAGTGTTGGTTTTTAATATTGACTAAAATATTTTCCTCCAGATGACCTCAGTTATCGCTGGCTTCTAAATGAGTTCCCGGTGTTCATTGCTTTGGACAAACGACGATTTGTGTCACAGACAAATGGCAATCTCTACATTGCAAATGTGGAAGCATCAGATAAGGGCAATTATTCATGTTTTGTGTCCAGCCCTTCAATAACAAAGAGTGTATTCAGTAAATTTATTCCACTTATTCCGCAGTCCGATCGTAAGTATTTTTTGGAAGTACTGTGCACGTGCAGTATTTTAACTGTTTGTATTATAATTTTGTTAATTCATAACTACTTTCATTTCTGTAAGGAGAATTATATGGCAAGTCAAAATGGCTTCTGCACAATGTTACTTAGTGTTTCAGATGCAGAGGTCCAAGTCATTCCTGTGCACTGTGAAAACTGTAAAGGAAATCTCCATGGATTCATTCCCACATTTCCTTTCAAATCATTGATAACACAGTTCTTATCCCCAGAATCCTCAACTCTTTTATGTGATAAGCCCCTGTTCTCATCCCAAACTCTTCAATGTCTTTTCTAGTCTTGGCATTGGTTCAAAGGAATATGACTGTAAAGCAGAATCTTCATGTAAATTTTGATGAACAGCTTCAGGATTTACTTTTTTTTTCCCCCCAGAAAATTCCCCATGAAAGAGGAAAATCCTTTTTGCCAATGAAACTTCCTATCCAACAGTGGCCTAAGAGCTTTGTGTCTCCTAGTCAATCTCCTAAGGCACCTCTGTGGCTTTGAGTTACAGGGTTATTTGCCACCATTTCTTCATGAGAGCTGCATGTTTTCCAAATAGGAACCAAGTTCCCTTTTGCCACTTCAGACTGTCAGTCACTAGATTCTCATAAACTGATCATCAAATTTTCAGTGACTCTTTTATCTGTAAAATTTCCCATATCACTGATTGTATTTGAGTAATTACAAATTAGTGATCTTTGACCAAATATTTTATGGCCAGTATTCACACTGCCATCTTCATCTAGAAGAATTGCAAGAGGATTTTACAGGGATCACTAGGAGGGAAATTTGACTACATTTACATCCCTGTGCCCTCATTTAATTATAGATGCTCTTGCTCTAGGTCCTTCAGACCCTAACTGAGATAAAACTGAGCTTAAATTTAAAATAATTCAAAATGCTCTATCCAGTAAAAGAGTCTGTGGAAAATAGAGACTCAAGTTTTTGTCTACCTGTACACACGGTACATCATGCTTCAGGTGTGATTAGAAATTCTGTAAAAAATGCTAGGATTTGTCATCCAGAGAATGGTAACTAGTTACTGAGTAAAACCATTATGCCTTACTAACGAAAGTTCAGTGCTTAGTCACATACTTTTCAAATTCCCAGGCTGTTTATTCACTGTAAAGAAGAATTTTGTCTGGAATTTCAAGAAGTTTTATTAACTGTGGAAATTTTGATAGCTGTATAATTTCTGTCATGCCTTTTCTGAGAATCTTTTTTTCACATTAGGAGCAAAAGTATATCCTGCTGATATCAAGGTGAAGTTCAAGGACACGTACGCTCTCCTGGGGCAAAATGTGACACTGGAGTGTTTTGCTCTTGGAAAGTAAGTGTGTTTTAAAGTTATTGTAGAGCACAGTTTGCTTTCAGATTCCAGGGAATGCAAATACATGTTTCATGATCAAATGCTCTTTTCGTAGTCTGCAATTTAACAGCCAGTTCTTGAACATGCTGATTTGTACTTTACTGTACCTTTTCAAGTCCGGTTCCTGAACTCAGATGGAGTAAATACCTTGAACCCTTGCCAGCATCTGCTGAGATAAGCATGTCTGGTGCAGTTCTTAAGATCTTCAATATTCAGTATGAAGATGAAGGACTTTATGAGTGTGAAGCTGAAAACTATAAAGGAAAAGATAAACATCAAGCAAGAGTTTATGTACAAGGTAGGAAGAACAACTTTATTCTTGATGATCTAAGTTGCTTTTACTTATGTTGGAAATAGCTGTGTTTTCACACTTGATGTCAGTGTTGATTCATATTGTCATCCTCACACACACTGCTGTTCAAGTTAAGAGAGCAGAATGAAAATTCATGCATTAAACTGCAGGCATGATATTTATTTATTGATTGACTGACTACTCAGTATATCTGGCTATTGTAACTGGTATATACACCTTGACAGTTATGTGTTAATATAATTATGCACAATGGAAATCAAATCAGTTTATCGTACTTGAAGTGAAAGAACTTCCAGGAAGCAAAAGAGACCATTAAGTTTGTTACACTTTCTTGTTTTCTCATTTTGTTTGTGTTTTCTGTCTTATCTCTCTCTTTTATTAGCTATGTACAGTTCTTTATTCTTCTGCCCTCTGTCACTTCCCTTTATGCATTTGGTTAAATTAGGTAACCAAAGAATTGTATCTTATTGCTCATAGTGAAATCAGCCCAAGTCACTTGACTTCTTGACCGAGGTTTATGCCACAAAACTGTGACATGAAAAGGTTACACATAACATCCTAATCACCCTCAGAAGATTTGTGTCTCTTTCATTGGCTGTACAGCAGATCTTCTGAGTTAAGATCCTCCGTTAAGTGTGAGAACTTCAGTTGAACAAACTCAGAATTAGTGTGGGAAGGTTATTACTGCTTATAGAAAGTAAAGCTAATGAATTGGTTTGTTTGCTTAGCAAAAGCAAAAATGCTGGACTGTTTTCAATCTTAGTTTCTTACATATCCTATCTGGACCAGGAGAGTAATTTCTTGGAGATCCTTTCAGTACATACACGGTTTTGCACAATTTAATGTCATTTAACTATCATTTTTATGGTGCTACTGAGTCATTTCCACACTGAATTGTCTACAGATCAATATAAATGGCAATATCTTATGTCTTTGGTCATTCAGGAACCATTATTTCAATTCTGTATTTTCTTCTCATAAAAATAGTTTGTAGCTATTTTGAATCTATGTCATAAGACAAAAACTTCTTTCTTTTTTGTGGTGGTGTGTTGCTGAGTTGCCATCATTACTTTGTGTTGCCTGTTTTAAGTATCATGGAAAAAACAGTGGAATTAATACAATATAATGCTAACTAAATAGATATGTGCTGTATTTACAATGCTTCATCTATTTTATTCGTCAGCTGCTCCTGAGTGGGTAGAACATATCAATGACACAGAGAAGGATATAGGCAGTGACCTATACTGGCCTTGTGTAGCTACAGGCAAGCCTATTCCAACAATTAGGTGGCTGAAGAATGGTGCCGCGGTGAGTATATTGATGTAGGTAAGACAGGCTTGATCGGATAGCTCATGGAAACAATTTTTTGAAGCATATGGTATTAAAAGCTTAAAGAAAAATTAATTATAATGATCCAAATATTTACTGATTCCACTTGCATTAGGCAGTCAAATAGATTTTTTAAAGTTTTATCTCAATCTTCTCTTATTTCTTCAAGCTATTTAGTACTCAGCTTTGAATTATGAACTTAACTTTAGACCACATTTAGGAGGTGGATTGCACTTTTTCTCCAGGCCTGTTTAAGTAAATGCCCTTCAGTCTGGATAAAAAAAAAGTCTATCAGCTTCTCTTTAAAATTAACCCTTTTTACCACATTAAACATTAATGTGCCTTTAAAAATATAAGATAAAATAGAGTCCGTGGAGATATGACAAGAAAGAGTATTTTTTAAATTATCGGTGGTGTTTCTATATCCTGTATTTTTTCACATTTTTTCTAGACACAGAGTTTTGGAAATGTTTAGGTGATATGAAGTTTAAAGAAGTACTGTTTGACAATTTAATTCTATTACATTGGCTACTTGTTTTAAACAAGGTAGATTTTGTCCTAGAATCATGGAATCATGGAGTGGTTTATGTTGGAGGGTGCATTAAAGATTGTTTAATTCCAACCCCCTAGCTATGAGCAGGGCACATTTCACTAGCCCAGATTGCTCAGAGCTCCATCCAGAAGAACAGTCCTTGAATAATTCCAGGGATGGGACATCCACAGCTTCCCTGGGTGAAATCTCTCCAGGCATTTAAACAGTGGATTTAAAATCTCTTGCTTATAGTATATTAAAAGTCATTAAAAAACCAAGAGAATATGACGGCATAATGCAGCTCTGCATCTGTTGAGCTGTGGTGACTGATCTTGGCAAGCAAACACAAAGAAACAATGAGGCAGCTTGTTTTCTGACTATATCTTCAGAAAAATGCGTGAGGTTGGAGGGAGAACAGGAATATCACCATCTGCTGTATGGAGGTGGCTTAAACCAGGAAAAACAGTGCTTTTGTCTAGCTTTGGTAGTTCTTGCGAACAAATAATTTACCAAGTGAGTTGCTTGCTAGTCCCCACTGAACTTGGCTTTCACAGACTAAATCTGTAATACTGGATTGCAGAACGCTGTGTGTAAGTCTCCAGTAGTACACCAGAAGATTATGCTGTGTGTTACTATGATGTCAAGATGATTTCCAAGTGGAAGATAGTGGAAATATGTTAATTACCTTGAAAATATAATTTGTTTCTAAATCAGAAAACTTGTAATTAGGCATTTCATTTACCACACAACAAAGAGTCCTTGTATAAAATCTGATTAAAACGTTTTCACATAAAACAGCCAGGAAATACGTTTCCTTTAATCTGCTCTCTTTTCAGTGAAGTAGTATTCTCTTAATCGTCTGCTGCCCCATGCGCTCCAGTGTACTTAAATGCAAGGGTTAAAGCTTTCAGCTTGATTTTCACAAGAAAACAGAATTTATTACCATGATCTTTCAAAATCTGGTTTACATCTGTTCATAATTTACAAAATACCCCACCTTAACTACCTTATTTTGATTTACTGTTTTTTCTTTTTTATATTAAAACAAAGTAATAGAAAATAGTTTGTACTGTCTCCCAGAGGAATCTTCTGAACCACCTCACCAGGACTTGCTTTGCTTTTTACTGTTGTAAAATGATGTAACAACAGAAAGTAATGACCAGTGGACATGGCATAACAAAGCTTATGTGCAAAAACTAATTTAATTCCTTATTCCTTATTTCTGAATCAGTAGTGTTTGCATTGGTATGATAACAGGGAACTGGAGAGTAAATTTGTCTACTGACACTCAGCTAGGCCTTTTCCAGAAACTGAAGTATTGAATGACACTGAATCTTTCTTTAAAAAAAGATGAACCTAATGTCACTGAAAAAAAAGGAAAAAAAAACCGAGAAAGAATGTGGATGGGTGTGAATTCTTCACCTTATGTAGTTTATATTAATATCTTGTTGTTTTATTGATTCTGTGTTTTAGTTCCGGAAAGGTGAACTAAGAATGCAAAGTCTGACCTTTGACGATGCCGGCATGTACCAGTGTATAGCAGAAAACATGCATGGAATTATTTATGCAAATGCTGAACTGAAGATTGTGGGTCAGTGGGATTATTTCTCTATTTACTATTTCAGGGTTGAGTGTGATAGCAGTTATATTTGCAAGTACTGTTTAGTAACAGATTCCTGTGAGGATGAAGCTAAGAGCCCTCACTCAGTCTAAGTGAGATGGGGTTTATTTGAGCTCTCTAGCTATTTTTTGACAACAACTTGAGGAAAGTTACTAACTTGTGGGGCATGTTTTTTGTTATTATTTATGATGTTTGTTTCCTGCCGTTCTCCCTCAGAGGAACTAACAGTGCAGAAGTTATATGAAGCACATCGAGTTGCAGCCTACACTTTCAAACTTGCAAAACTGGTTAAGAAGCATTTTCATTTTTGTTCACCTACAATCACTCCTCTGTGAGGCAAAATCTGCTTTTTAGGAAACCATGTTGTCAGTCACTTGGTCTTTGCAGGGTCTTCACTCTCCCCTTCCATTTCTGATGTTTTTACTGATTTCATTTGAGCAGACATTCTGGCTGTATGACATATTTTCCTAATTTCCATGCAGTAGTTAGTGTTCTTTCCATCTTACACTTGCCTTCAGACTTTCCCAAGAGCTAAACTCTTCTTGGTTTTCCCAACCCATTGCACAACAATGCGTCATCCTACATTGTTCTTCCATCACTGTGTACTCACTACCAGTTTGGTTTACACAAAATGAGCAGTTTTTATATGTGCATTTTCAAAATTCAGTGTTGGTAAGATGTGGATATTGGTAAGAATTTTGTTCTGTATTTCTGTAATTAAATAATAGCCTTATTTCCTCAAGCTGTGCACACACTGGCTGGCATGATTAACAATGATATGCCAAGATGCAAAATAATGAAAAGCTTTTTTTTCTTTTATTTGGTTTCAAATAAAGAGAAAACTAGTGAGCAAAGATATAACCTCAGAGACATAAGTGTGGTACTTAGGACAGTCATGTCTCATTACTCTTGTATATCTGAGAGTGAACCTAAAGCCAGCTGGACAAACAGAAAACCACAAAGAATAAGAAGGGCGCAACTTTAGTTTCTAGAGAGGGTTAAAACCACTGAACACTAAACCCAACTATTCTTTGGAGGTATGATTGAGTGAGCAACTTGTTAAAGAAATTTATCTCCAGGAATCTGAATTTTATTAGGACTGATCAAAAGGCCTTTTGAAAGTGAGGAACTTTCAGTGGACTTTGATCTTGTTAGATTAAACTCAGATGAAAGTTCAGAAATCAATAGAAAGAAACCTCTAGTGTAATACAGCACAGCACTACATAATCATTTTTCCTGTTTCTTTTAGATCACCATCTACTTCCCAGCACATCTCTGTATCATTAATATTTTTCTCACTGGCCTGAATAATGGACATGTGCAAACAGTTCAGTAGTTCTGTCATTTATTGCATGTTGCAAACAAATTCTATTCCACAGTAAAATCACTAACAACAATATTTGTGTTAATTTTTGCTTTCAGCTTCACCTCCTACTTTTGAACTGAACCCTATGAAGAAGAAAATCCTAGCAGCTAAAGGGGGGCGTGTAATCATTGAATGCAAGCCTAAAGCTGCTCCTAAGCCAAAATTCTCCTGGAGCAAAGGAACAGAATTGCTTGTAAATGGGAGCCGGTTAGTGTTGACTATTAGTGAATGCTTTGAGCCTTAAAAATGTAGCCTCATCTATCTATCTATCTATCTATCTATCTATCTATCTATCTATCTATCTATCTATCTATCTATCTATCTATCTATCTATCTATCTATCTATCTATCTATCTATCTATCTATCTATCTATCCTGCAGGATAGTTCTCCATTTTGCAGTGTTCAGGAACAGGAGAATGTGTAACTTCAGGGAAATATTATGTCAAAATGTTTCTGGCAGTATGGATTCAAAGAGTTAGCAGGGTATCCAACTTTAACCAGTCTGGTTTCAGAATTTAATTGCACCACAAAACTCTAAGAAAAATACATGAATGAGTACAGGGGACTAGAAGTACATTCTCTTGCTCCAGCAATGTGAGACATCTAATCATGCCACAGTCTCTTTAAATATTTTTTACTGTAGGAGTGTTTATAAATCCAGTAGTTAGATGTGAGCTTTCAAATGATGTTTGTGGCTTGTTCTTTCACTTACTACAGTTCTACAGGAAGCATTGTTTTCTAATACAAAATCTAATTTCTCTTGCTGTATTTTTTGCACTTTCCATAGCATACGTATCTGGGATGATGGGAGCCTGGAAATTATCAATGTCACAAAGCTGGATGAAGGTCGCTACACCTGTTTTGCAGAAAATAACCGAGGAAAAGCCAATAACACTGGTGTTCTAGAAATGACAGGTAGGCCCCAGAATTGCATTAGTTTGTTTTGGGTAGAACCCTTTAATTCGAAATAACTAATTTTTGTTCCATCATTGCACTACGTTTTCAAACTGGTTTGCACCTATTCTTTTTAATTTAATTGCTCATTAACAATGAATTAATGCTTTTAAAACATATTGCTCAGTAGAAACTAGGTATGTTTGCACCACTTCTAACACTGTATCTCAATTTTCAGGGTTGAGTTTTCCATAAGAGATTATTAAATCAGATCCATTAAATTGACATGTTTTAATGAATTCACTCTATTTGGTATCTTAGCACTCATGCTAAGGTGTGACTCAGAGAAATGGAACTCCTGATGACCTTTCTTAGTGCCGTGGGTTTTTGTTTTGTAGGGGGCTTTTGTTTGTTTTGTTTTATTTATTTCGGTGGGGGCTTTTTGGTGGTTTATTTTTTTGTTGTTATTGTTCAAGTATAAGCATGTTTGAGAGAGCTTTGCTGTTAAAGAAACACACATGAAATTTGTGAGATAAAGGCACATATCCATATGATTGCGCTTCTAAATTATCTTCCTGTATCAGTATTTATACTTACTGATTGAGTACTGATATCCTTAATTGTGTATTTTAAATCTGACATCAAATAATTAAATAACTGTTGACTACAGACAGGAAGGATAGCATTCTGTAGTGGCTATGTCTGTCATGTACCACTGATAGTAGAAGAGTCATTTGTCAAATAAATTTTTAATCTCTGTTCCAGAAATCATGCTGGATGTGACAGCTCAATGCCACAATATTGATGTACTAATCTGTACTAGTCTGTAGCATCAGATCATATGAAAGCAATTTTCTGGCTGATACATAGCAAGTTTATTGTACAAAATGAAATGTAAGCAGTTTCTTTTTATCAGCTTCTGCAGTTTCCTATGTCTTGTCTTCCTCAGGCATTTAATTATTTTGAAAGTTTACATTAATAAATATATCCAGTCCCTTAATATTTATATCATATCTTCTAAAATCAGGAAGAACATTTGCATACTAAATTTGCACAGTGAAATAAAAACCAATATGTTTGTAAACCTTACAAACTAATGCAAAGAAATTTGAAATGTTGAAAAATTCTGCTCTGATTAATCTAAAAATGAACACCAAGAGTGTAAGATGTCACAGCAGAAATAGAAGGGTCAGATGACTTACTTCAAAATTATTTTCACATTGTGGGCAATTATGAGGGTTGATGAACAATGCTTTGAAAGTGGCATTCCCAAGCACATTATGTAGCCCATAAAACTCAGACATTGCACAGGACTATAGGAAATTAAAAAGTTAAACCTGGGACTGACAAGCACTGAAAAGTCTGATGGTTTTTCCCAGTTGCTGCTTGTTCCCTGCCACTGATCCACTCTTTCAGCAACTTTTCAGACTGGTATTAGTATATATATATATATGTATTTATATATACATTTACAAAATCCCTGATGGTAGGACCAAATACTGAGCATCCAGCAGCACCACACTGGAATGGAGCAGGTGTCCTAAGCATGTGTCCATATCTGAGACTCTGGAGAGCAGATGTTAACATGTTGCTCCAGCGCACTGTAAGAGGCTCCACACTGCAAAAGGCAGTAGCTGTGCCATCCTCACAGTCTTGGCATTAAGCAGGTTTTAGATTACTGGAGTAGGATCTGGAGAAAGGTTTCTTTCTGAGGTGGATTGACAAAATACTGGGCTTACTGAGGATATTTTCTTTTTTCGTATATGGAGTGTGCTCCTTGGCGCAAGCTCAAGCCTAGGCTTTAACTAGTACCAATAACCCTTTTCTTTTGACTATTGTCCTCCAACTTTTGATACCCTACTACTACTCTCATATTGGTGGGACAGATATTACATGTCGTGGCATAAGGAAAATATTCTGTGACTTTTTCTTTTATGATAATAATTGTAAGAAAAGTAGCAAGTCTCACTGATCCAGTGAGTCCCCTCCAGAACAGTTGCTAATTTGCCATATGAGTTTGATGCATGTATCACTCGAGCAAGTGTCATGAGATGTGTGCCTTCTTTTTTGTTCCTTCTTTTTTCTGTAATAATAAGAGAAATTTCTGGGGCACATACAGCTTTCTTCCTTAGCTTGTATTGTTTTCTCTTCGTTTTTGCATGTAGCTATTTGCACTGTTTGTTATGCATCTGTTATGTTGTTTCTCAGTAGATAAATTAAGATCTCAATCCCTGCAATGCTCTAATGAAGATCTGACTCATCCTAACCAAGTAGAACTTTCCATTCATTAAAGAGACAAGTTTTAAAACATAGGTAATATTATAATTGAAACAAGAAACACAACAGAAGTCACATCAGATTCATCTTGTGTCTTCTTTCTACTTGGGATATAGTCAATATATAAAAACAGTTTTAAATAGTCAGTAATGTGATTCAGTGATCTAAACAGCTAAACAGAAGTCAGGCATTTAAGTTGTAAAATGTTTTCTTTGTTCTCTTTAGTTTGGTCCTTTGAAATGTAGTTGTATGAATAACATGTAAACTGGAGTTTGAGGGAGTTGTTTAATGTATGATCAAATAGTTATGGAGCTGAGCTTATATTTGAATAAACGTTTATTTATTGGACTTTTCCATGTTTGCCATTAACTTCACAGAAGCTACAAGGATTACTTTAGCTCCGTTGAATGTTGATGTCACCGTTGGAGAGAATGCTACCATGCAGTGCATTGCATCCCATGATCCCACATTAGACCTGACATTTATTTGGTCTCTAAATGGCTTTGTAATAGACTTTGAGAAAGAACACGAACATTATGAAAGGAATGTTATGGTAAGATACTATATATCCCTATTTAATACAAGAAAGCCTAGTTTTCTTTGTTGTGAATAGCTGTCTTTTTTGTGTTGGTTCATGTCCAGAAAGATGGAGTAGGCCAAGAACATAAAGTAAAATCACAATTCAGACACCTCGCAGACACAGAGACACTTGCAGGCATATACCTGAAATCAGATATCTAAATTGACATATTTTGGTACCTCAGATAAATCCCAGTCTGATTATTAGTGAAAATCGCTGGTAAGTAGCTAGCCTGATTGTAAACAGGGTACAAATTACCTCAAAAAAAGTGTGCATATGCATTCATTTTTACTTACCCATGTTTTTCTCAGCAGTATTTCTGGAATTTGGCACAAGAGTAGGCCAGATGATGGGTAGGAGTCAAACAGTCTGTAAACATTGGACAAGAACAGTTTATGTGAAGTTAAACAAGTTAATACAAAGACACTCATTTTGGCACATGGAACAATCATTATTCTTTTGTATTTGCATGTGTGGTTATGTTTTTAGAGTCTTCTATCAGGCTTATTCAAAATTATTATCTCGATTAGAAATCCTTTCTTGTTATGTCTAATCACGTGCTGATTGGCCTAATATTCAGCAACCATCGAGTGGTTGCCTACTTGGGTAAATATTTATTCTGTTGTTCTGGGTTTAAATTATATAAAAATTCTAAAATTTAGATACCTTCTTTTTTTTTTTTTTNTTTTGTGCTCCCAAGAGAAACTGTGACTATGGAGAGAAAAGGTTGCTAATGATAGCTGTAGTTTCTGGGAACACCAGGAATCATGTTTAGTTTCAGCTCTGTGTTCAAAGTGATGTACCAGTGCCTCTTGAGGAGTCCTTCTCCTAGGCTGGCAATATTATCTCATTTTCCATGGACTATGAGATTCCTTTTTTTTGCTTTCAGTATCTGTTTATATCCATGTAAAAAGATGTTTCAAGCGTAACTATTTCAGTCTGACTTGGAACAAACCAGCCCTTTGAAGAGTCAAGAGTTGCCTCAACCTGCTCATTTGCTGAGTTGGAAGACATGCTTAAGCCACACTGCTCCCTTTCAAATGCAAAGAGTTTGTTACTCTTCCACAGGCAGTTTTGTTTTTATCCAGGATAGAGGGGACAGTAGGATTGCATTTGAAGTCTGCATTTGTAGTTATTAGGTGTTTCAGTGCTTAATTAATAACAAATGCAGAATATTCAACAAATTCACCAAATCCAATGCAAAGGTTTATGTAGGATATAATTAAGAGGAAGATGCACTTTCTGTATTTCTGTTCTATTCATTTGTTATTGTATTCTTTCATTAAGAGTTTTTCTCCTTCCTGTACGACCAAAGGGATTTTCTTCTGCCAGTTTCTCTCTCCCTGGCAGTTCTGAGCGGAAGTCACTGGGTGGCAGGTTTGCTCAGGCTTTCTCGGATGTAAATGCTGAACTGGTTTCCATTTGGCAGCAGCAGCCTGAACTGCTGAGCTTGAAAAGTGCTGTCACCCAGCCCTTCACAAACACAAAAGAAAAAAATATTCCACAGTGAATATTAAAATTATTGGGTTTGTGAAGCATGAGTTCTGTGCTATAATTTCCTGTTGATGAAGGCTCCTCATCTGTCCCTCTGATAATATCCCTATTAATTTATGTGACTATGCAGATCAAATTGCTGAAACTTGATAGAGCCATAGTATTTCAGTTCTCAAAATAATACTATTATTATTGTCATATACACATAATGAAATGCTAATTAAATTCATGTAAATACCCGCATAATTCTTGTTTCTTTAAATGCAAGCTTTGGTATCTCCATCATTGCTGAAGGGAAAGCTAATTTGCATTACATTAGTACTAGAACTCATTTTTCAAAAGGACATTTGTCAGTTCTGTTTTCGTTTCCTGTGACAGCAATATTTAAAGTGGAAGAAAAAAAAAAGAATTGGTTAGCTTCCAAAGAGTCAAATGGAATCTTAAAAATCTTACCATTAAATTGATTACTTTTAACTTTATGTATTGTTGTTCCTCTGATTATTTGATTGAGGAACTAGACATTGTCACATCTTTTCAAATCCCAAAGATACAGCTCTTCAAGTAATCAGGAAAACTCTAATGTTTGGTCATTTTTTATTTATGGATCTGCTTTTCTTCATGTATTTTTAAAGATTGAAAATAGTACTTTTAAGATACTTGTATTAAAAAGTATATATAATATCCAAATAAGAATATTCTTTTAAGTTCATTACCAAAAAAAGTCTCTATTTTTTAAATGCTTTTGAGTCCCACTAGTTCATTTGTATAGATAGTCAGGAAGAGGAACTCCACAATGTAACTGGTTCAAGTCCGAAACTTAGACTTAGGAAGAGTCCAAATTTAGGCTGTAGTTGTCCTAATGACATAATGACACAAATAAGTTTTAAAATCCTTTCCATATCAGCAATATTTCTGTTTGCTACATTATTTATTAGTTGTCTTAAGCGATATCAGTGAACCTGAAACCCTGATATTTTTTTCACCATTTTACCATTAATAAGTTATGTTGAATTGCTGTACAAGTGTTCAGGAGCTTGACCTGCTTGCAAATAGCATTCTTCTTTAAGAATTCAAGGAAAGAGTAAGTGGTGATGCAAAGATACAGTAAGGCCAGGTAATGAATTTTGTCATAGAAACAACTGACTTGTTACCCCCTCACACTTTGCTCATATGAAGGGGACATTTCTCAAGCTGATGCTGACACACCTTGGTGTCATGACTGCTACAGAACAGGAATTAAGACCGGCTGAATCCACACTGACTCTGAAGTGTGGATTCTGACTTTGCAGTGTTTTCTCCAGTGTTCATAGGTACAGGGACATTACACACAGGCAGACAAATACAATCTGCATAGAACTTGCAGGACCCGTAGTTCAGGGTCTATTCAGCTTTGAAGTCACTTCTGAATCCACGGTGTCTGCGCATAACCAGCTCTGGATCCCTGCAGCTCTCACAGTTAGCCTGCAGTAGTGTAGACTTCTGAATAGTTGAAAGCTTGCTTTTAAATTATGCAAATATTATTCCTCTTACTTTATCCCTCTCTGAAGTACAGAAAATTTTGCAGTCTTCTAGGACAACACTCATAATATTCTGGATGTACACAACCAGACAGTTGCTTTACATTTAAGTACAACACACATGGAAGGGCCTGTTTCATTGTTTAACTGTTAAAGGTTGTTAGTTCGGATACCAAAATTCACACTGCAGATTTCAGAAAGAGTTGAGATGAATTCTAGATTGGAGAGAGGGTTTGCCAAAACACTTTGTTTGTTTCTTCTCCAAAACTGATGGCTTTGTAAACAACAAAGAACAAGTTGAACTATAAAAATCAGATTAGAGTTTTATACCTGCCTGGTTTTTGTAAATTATTTTAAATTGCAATTCATTGGCTGGACATGGTAGACAAAGTTATTCTACTGCACGCTGCTGCTTCAGTAGTTTGCTAAGGAGACACTTTTATTGTATAAATCTGTCTTCCAACCCAAACTATTCTACAATTCTACGATTCCACTGTTTCCTGCAGCAGAAAATATACAAGAATTTTAATTTTTTTCTTCACTGCTTTTCCTGGTAATCCTCCTTGCAGAATGTGTCACCTAGCTCCAGCTGTAGACCAGGAAATGAACAGAAAGTTCAAGAGAATTGAAGAATTAGAGTAAAATATTTAGATAGAATTGTAGAATCATAGAATAGTTTAAAATGGAAAAGACCTTTAAGAACATTGAGTCTAACCCAGCACTGTGAAGTCCACCACTAAACCATGTTTCTAAGTGCTACGTCTAGACATCTAAATACCTCTAGGCTGGTGATTCAACCGCTTCCCAGGGTAGCCTGTTCCAGTGCCTGACAACTGTTTCCATGGAGAAATTTTTCCGTTTCATCTTGGGAGAAGAGACCAACTCCCACCTCACTACTTTAGGCAGTTGTAAAGAGTGATAATGTTGCCCTCAGCCTCTTCTCCAAGCTTAAAAACCCCAGTTCCCTCAGCTGCTCCTCATCACGTTTGTACTCCAGACCCTTCACCAGCTTTATTGTCCTTGTCTGGACATGCACTAGCATCTCAAATTCTTTCTTGTTGTGAGGGACACAAAACCGCACACAGTACTTGAAGCACCGCCTCACCAGTGCTGAGTGCAGAGGGACAGTTGCTGTCCTGGTCCTGCTGGCCACACTATTTCAGATGCAGACCAGGATGCCATTGATCTTCTTGGCCACCTGGGCACTGCTGGCTCATGTTCAGCCAGATTTCAACCAGTGCCCCCAGGTCCTTTTCCACTGGGCCACTTTCGAGGCACTTTGCCCCCAGTCTATAGCATTGCCTGGGATTGTTGTGACCCATGTGTAGGACCTGGCACTTGGCCTTGTTGAACCTCATACAGCTGGCCTCGGCACATTGATCCAGCCTGTCCAGATCCCTCTGCAGAGCCTTCCTGCCCTCCAGCAGATCAGCACTCCCACCCAGCTTGGTATCATCTGCAGACTGACTGAGGATGCATTTGATCCCTTCATTCAGGTTGTTAATAAAGACATTAAACAGGACTGGCCCCAGTACTGAGCCCTGGGGGACCCAGCTGGTGACGGGCTGCCAGCTGCATGTAACTCCATTCGCCACCACTCTCTGGCCATCCAGACAGTTTTTTCCCAGCAAACAGTCCACCCATCCAAGCCATAGAAAACCAGTTTCTCCGGGCTAATGCTGTGGGAAATGGTGTCAAAGGCTCCACTAAAGTCCAGTAGACACCATCCACAGCCTTTCTGTCACCCACTAAACAGGTCACCTTGTCATTGGAATCAGGTTAGTCAAAATAGAAAAGCTCAGTTAAACATTGATGAGGAAGAAGAGGTTATTTATGGACTAGAACAAAGCCAGAGTTGTAGTGAGCTCATTTAATACAGTTTTTGAATGAATTAAGGTGGCAGGTGATTGTTGATGAAGCATGGCCAACCAAATCAGCTACTTACTGGGTTTTTTTCTGAAAGAGAGTTCCAGGACTCTCCGAAGGTACTCTCTCAATACATTGTTTTCAGTGCCTTGATGTATTAGGGAGGTGCTTTAGACATGAGTGTGCTGCAAGTCATATACTTTGGCTAGGTTTGGAGAAATATTTAAAAGCAATGGCCTAATAGTAATGTAGTGAGCACTGAATGAGATGGATGGATGGAGTCAGTGTTTAAGAGCAAGGAGGGGAGGGAAAGCAGAAGATATAGTGCTGAGGGTGAAGCCAACAAGCAGTAGCCTCTGACAGAAGCCTTTGAGGAAACTTATTCTACCTACAGCACAAAGAATTGTAATTGGTTTAGAAGATGAAAATCTACCAACTTCTGTGCTAGAATTAAAAAAAAATACTCTGCAAAAGCAGCTGACTGTAACATTTATGCACTTGTGAGACTTACCAAGCTACCAAAATTCATGTACTGTCCCCAGTTAGGTAACAGGAGCTGAGAAAGCCAGCTATGAACTCTACTCAGAGAAATGTAGTTTGCAGTGTGTTGTGAACTTTTGTCATCAGCCATAAAGTTGTGAGCCGTGATCATAAGTGAGCAAGTACCTAGGCTTTTTCTCTTGTTGTAAATGAAATAACAAGGCCCATTACCACAAGGATGCTGGTACAAAGCACAGTGTCCTCAGGAATTCTCAGTGGTATGCTGAATGGCAAACAGTAATATATTTGTTGGAAATCCTTCCCAGTCCACATCTCTAGGGTAGAATTAACACTATATATCCTTTACATATAAATATAGTTCACTGAAGGAAGATTCTTTAGTGGGAATGACTGTCATTATTGTCCTGCTGAATTTTTTATTTATCTGTAACTATGGTTTGTAAAACAAAACAAAGTCTCTGGTGAATAGGATTAAGACAATAGAGTTGCACGGGTGGTGTTGTCCCCATGTTATCTCTGATGTCAATATCAGGAAAACATCTGTAATCACATTTACATTACCGTTCCTCAACAGCTGTTGGATTATCTGTTCTGGTGGTAGTAACTGCAGAGCCGATTCTCTACTGGCAGGATCAAACCAATTCACGTGGACTCTTTTAGAGTTAATAATTTTTGGCACAGGTAGTAGAAAAAGATTTTTAAAAATTATTTCTAGCTTTGGACAAACTTATCTCATCACCAATGATCTCATGTCTTCCAGATTACTTCTTATTGATTCTATTACCATTTTACCTCTTCTATGTATCAAACAATGCTGAAGCTCAGATGTCTAATTTCAAAACCTGAATTAAAAAACCACTCTGCCTCTGCTTACCAGGTTCTTCTATTTCTTCCAAGTTATTTTTCTTATTACAAGGGTCCTGTAACTCTTATATTAACAGAAGTTCCTTCATTATCCCTGAGAGCCCAGAAAAACTGCATAGTGCTTTCAATCAAAATACTAGATTCCTGCAAATGATAGCTGATCACACAGGGGCACATTCTGATGGCTTTCAGCAATTTAGTGCACTGGCAAAGGTGATGGTCAGAAAGAACAGTGAATATCAGAAATAGGTCATAGAATGCTATTTTTGACACCACTATTAAATCATAAATATAGGGCTTATATGATGAAAGCCTTGCTTGAAACTTGGTAAATACTGAGTGGTGAACCACAGATACCCTTGGAACATCCCTGAGTATTGCTATCACTATTTCCAGTCTGTGATTCAGTCTTCTCTGAGTTAAGGAAGGCATTTTTAAATGTAACCAAGATGAGGTTTTTGAATGAAAACATGCAGTACATTCGTATCTAATTTGTGGACAGAATTTGCTGATGCCTGTGCTCTTTATTTGCTTGGTAAGCTCTTCTTTTACCACCAAGAACTTAGGCTTCTTCTGAGGTATGGAAGGCTTCATTACCAACTGCATAAAACCTTGCTCCAGGACACCTTCTGAAGCAACAAGATGCAACACCATATCTATGGGTTGATGAATTTTAAATTATGTTACATTTTTCCATCTGTTTTTCATCATTTAAGTTACATGACCAAGTTCCCATAAGGAAAAATATTGTTAGGGCAAGTATAGGGGCACATAATAAATAAATATAATAAAGTATTTTAATTAAGGTGCTGACATAGAAATTAATGAGTACTATGTCTATTAAGAATTTGTAATCATTTGTTATTGAAGTAATAATATGATTATGAGAATTCTATTTATGCAGTTTTTCTAAACCTTATTGCTTTGCCCAACATTTGCTTATGTTTATTTGCAGATCAAAGGGCAAGCAATGATCAGAGAATTAAAGGCACTGTGGTTCTTTCTAGGATGACATTTAGAGTTAATGAACTGAGGATTTATACACAGCAGTCAAATAGGGAACTGTTTGTCTTTTTTATTAAAACCAAAACAAATAAGAGCAGAATTATTAAAAAACCAAACCAAACCAAAAAAAAAACCAACAACCAAACAAAAACCAGAAACTGAAAACTCAAAGAGTCTGATGTTTTGCAGCTTCTTTGCTGTAATTTTTTGGAGGGCAGTACAGGAGGAGCAGGTACTTTCGCCTTTTGTTCCCATAGAGCTACTGACGCTGACTGTTTTTTCTTCCTGGAAGCTGTTGACAGCTTTTCTTAGCCCACTGTAGGGCTCACGTGATTAGCGAGGCAGTCAGACAGTGTTCATTTATGCAGTAATTCCAGCAGATTTTCAAAGGATGCTATCTGCAACAGCAGTCTCCCTGGAGTTCTCATGAAAAAACTGGGGAGGCATGAGCACAGAAATGACACTGTCCCAGACTCACCTCATCTCTGTATGCTGCATGCACTTTGACAAATTAAATTAAATATATTTTAATTAAATAATTAAATTTAAATATATTAAAAATAAATGTGTCATATTAGCCTTGAGGGAAAAGTGTGAAAATATATATAAACATGGACACAGTTTAATAGTAACTAAGAGAAAAATTATCTGGAATATATCAAGAATATTGGATTGCTCACTGATCCAAGTGATCTGTTTGATCCTTGCTAACAGCACTTGTGTCACTCAAAAAGAGAGAAGGTGCAGTGTAACCTCCCTTTTTTGCTGACCTTGAAGTATTGCTAGCCAGAATTAAGCACTTTCTTTCATGTATGCTTGATTCTTTGTTTATCCAATTATTTATTTACCACAGTAATTTCTTAAATATGTGAATTCTTATGTTGGACCAAGAAAAAAGGGGGTTAACAGATTTCAGTTTGTTCTGAATTTTTATGCCAGCAGAAATTGAAGCTGGCAACCAAAATCCTCACTGGAGGCTGGAAAGGAAAAGGGTACTGTTATCTGGGTATTTTAATCTCCCCTAAATATAGACTCTAAACTCTCATTCTGGTTTCAGAGCATTTGGAAAAGATTTAACCTTACTTTTTTTCCCCCATCCTTTTCAATCAGGAAACATAACTGCATTATATAGCTTCATTTCCTTTCTTCTGAATGTCTAAGTGCAGGGACACAGCCCATAATGTTTGAGATTGTCTTGAAGGTCTTTGTTGTTCCCCAGAAGCTGCAGTGACGGTAGCACTGGTTCTTACACATAAATATTTTGCAGTTTCTTTTTGTACATATAATTTTACATCTAAATTCCTTTTGTTCCTGCATGTAAAGATTTATGGATTGAAGTAAGTTATCTCAGTGTTTGGGTTTGGTTTTGCTTTATCAATTGTATTTTTGAACAATTTTCAGTGAATTAGAAAATCTCAATGTTACCCCTATTTATACAGTGTGGTATAAATCCATCTGTTAATTTTTTGTAGTACTTTTACTCCCATGAAAGATCAGATGTATTTTGGAGAGAACATTCGGGGTTTTTGTGAAATCCCTCTAAGACTAGCACATGTATAACCCATTGATTTAGCCTAGTAATCTTTTCTGGAATAAAATGAAGGATGGATAAGCACAATATTTCAAGTGTGTTATTTTTAAGCATTTCTATAAAAGTCTTCACATAAAATGTGGTTTTCATTAAGAACAGCTGTGGTGCATATAGTGGTCTCTGTTCTACTTGTTTTCTGGGTGCACACATGGTTACTCAGAAGTGTCATAGGACAAAAATACTGTATTCTGTTTGCCTCTCTGTACAGCCAAAAGTAGCCAATGGATCACACAGCCATCTGAAAACATGGCTGTATATTTCCCAGTAGTCTGGCACTGGTGAAAAGTATTAAAGAAGGATTAGGGTCTGGGGTGATGAGTGTATAGGCGTTGTTGAATGGTAAATTGTTTCCCTGGGGGTCCTGCTGTTTGCCAAGGAGCAGTGAGACCTGAGCTGGGGGCAAAGCACGTACAGCCTGACAGGGGCCTCAGCAGCAAGGGTTGGCAGAGGAATACAGGACAGGTCTTGGTGCACCTTTGTTTAGGTTGTCATTGTACCCTCTCTGGGATAAAAATGGGTACAGCTTTAGGATAAAACAGGAGGAGCCAAACAGCATTCTGCTCTGCTAGTAGGACTCCATGACATTATCCTGCCAATGTGCTTTAAAAAGCGAGTAATGGTGCAGAAAAACCATTGACTGTGGTTGATGAACAAATTCTTGACTCAATTTAATGTTCAGATATGGGCTTCAAAAAGTAAAAGGGAAATGTTGTCTTGTTAAAATCATTTACTAAGGTGTCTGGTTTTTTCATGTCCAGTGTAAAGAGCTGCAGCTCCTCAATAAACACAGACGTTTTCAACAGCTGTCCTATAAATCACATGTATGTTTGAGGGTGATCTGTTCTCAAAGTAAGCACTTGCTTTTTGGAAATAGCAACCACTGTAAATCAGTTGGGAGGGATGTGTAGACAGGTATCACGTAGCTGTACAGGGATGTTTAACAGTTTCACTAAGTGCTGGTTTTGTAACAGATTAAATCCAATGGCGAGCTGCTGATTAAAAACGTTCAGCTGCGACATGCGGGGAGGTACATGTGCACTGCTCAGACAATTGTGGACAACTCCTCGGCTTCAGCTGACCTTGTGGTAAGAGGTAAGGTTCTCCAGGTAATACAGAAATGTGGCTCATTTTCACCTACACAATCAGGGTGGTTCTGATTGTTTAGGATATGCTATTTCTCATCAATAGATGACAGAAATTAAAATGAGAAGTGTATAAACATGCAAAGTCATAAAAGTCTACTCAGGGTACTGATTCTGTTTCAGATATTTAGAGGTCTAAGTGAGCATGTATTTTCCTGAAAAACGATAAAGATTTTTTTATAATGGGTATTTGCCTTATGTTAAAACAATTTTTAGATAGTTTAATTTGGTTTTATTTATTAAAAATAGATTTCAAGGATCATTTCAATGTATCCCCTGGATACATTTTTCAGTTACTTCTCATTTTTCATAAAGGTGTATGGATTAAATGATTGTGTATAATACTAGGCCTACATTAAAAGGATTCCAAGTCTTCAAATCACAGAAACCAAGACATCTGAAGTTAAGTTTATCACTCAGTTTTTATCTGAGTCATGTCTGTTAAGTGTTACTGCAGTCTCAAAATGCTGTTCTTGCTCATACAGTATGTGCTCTAGAAGATCTGTTACAATGTGAAGTTTTAATAGCATGAGTTAATGTCCTTTGCACATTTCACTCTCTTTTATGCCTGTGGGCATAACACATTCTGAAGTGCTAATGCTCTGTTTTGCTGTCAATTCAAAGCAGATATAACTTGTACTTTGAGTTGTGTTGCTGTTGTGTTTTGCCTGCATTCAAGTTACACCGCAGAGCTGTGTAGCAGCTGAAATATAGCTAGTGTCGTGGTTCTGAACTTCTGTCATCTCGGGTTGTGCAGTTGAATATTTCTGCATTTAATTTTTGCTGGGTATTAACAGCCCATGACATATTATCAGTTTCGGATAAAATGTCAAAGCAAATATGGTAAGTGATGAAACTACAGAATACATCTGCAAAGTAAAAGAGTAGGATCTGTTCATATGCCTTAGTGTTATGTAAGCAATTCCTTTTGAGAATTACAAGAGAGACAAGGTGCTTTATCAAGCTGCTGATTCCCCTTCCAACCCAGTAATTAGAATAATTGCTCAGAGATTATGTTGTAGAGGAAATTAGCATTCATTTTATTCTCAAAATTTGGATTTTAATACCATGAACACAGTTCTGCTTATGGCTGAGTAGTTCTCACTGCCTTTTTTGTCAGTGCAAGACTCATCATCTTACTGGGCCAAGAGTAAATATCTTATGAAATATGACAGAGATGGGATTGTAGTTTCACTGCATTGGTACGGAAGAGGCAACAGTAGAATATGAAAACAAAGAGCTATGTTCCAGAGCATCTCATCAATGGAGTGGTAAAGGATAGCCACTGTCACTGCAGGCACATGATATTTTGTCTGTCTACAAAATAATTTAACAGTTCATATGGATTCTTCTATGTGATCTTGTTTAATTTGCTGGTGATGTTAGTACACTGAAGACTGCAGCCCCTCTGTGCACCGACAGACTTTACTGGTCCTATGTTGCCCTCACTGGGGCTGTGTTACAGACATGCCTGCTTCCAGCTCCATGTCTGTCCCTGCCTCCTGAATGTACTTCAGGCCTGTGCTGTGGGTAGCTGTCTCCTGGATGGACTGACTGGGTATCTGCAGCAGTTTGTCAACTGGATGCACCCAGTTCACTGTCCCTGGTGTCTGGGACTGCCATATCAGCACCTGGCTCTGCCCCCTATATTTGGACCCTGTGGAACCATACCCCCCACTGCTAAAGGAACTACCAACCTTGGGGTTAGTTGTGGGTCCTGTATCAGCTTTCCGGATGGAGCAGCTGGCCCTTGGTGTTTCCTGAGACATGCCATTTTCAGAAGCTGATGGTGAGGTGAGAAGCTGTAAGAGGTATCTTCTGAAGAAAGAAGGAAAGTTGTTGGGACTGATGAATCTTTCCATACCTTCCAGCCTGACGGCTTCTGAAGAGGACAGTCTTGCAGGAGAATGGGTCTCTCATCAGACCTTACTTACCTGTGTCCTTAGAGCTGGGATAGCAGATATGCATGTTACCGGGTTGGAGACTTGACCAACAACCTTCATCTTAAAAATCAGCTCTTAACAACAACTACTTTCTGCATTCTTTGTGAAGAGTAAAAAGCTGTTTCCATATGCAGTGAGGTGTTTAGTCCTTACCTTGAAAGCAAGGTCCAAGGAATGAAATTGGTGGCTTATTAGAAGGATATATTCATTGAAACCAAAGAACAATATATGGTAGTATATGCTTTTGATTCAGTTAATTACATTTCAGTCCTTTTATTCAGCTGTACAGAGAAAAGGAAGAGCTCAAGAGCTGAAGATACATTTGGCACATTGTGTGTTTAGATCTGATGTAGAAATCTCATTCCATTCTTTTTTTTTGAGTTGGATTTTTTTTTTATTCTCTGTGGTTTCTCTGTAAATATTGCAGAGAAATATATTATGATATTGTTGGATTCTTTTAATATTCTCTGGGACTTGTTCAATCAGACTGTTGGATAATTATCTGAACTATGTTGGCATATTATTATCTCTGAATGTTGAAGCAGAAAGTACTTCTCAATAGTTCTAATGCATTGTATCTGTTTTTACACAACAGTTAATATATATTAGATAACTGTGTATCATATGAAACAGAAGCATAACAAAGCCAGAATTTTGTAGGAACTTTGAATCTGATGAAGGTTTTACCACATTGTGGTAATATGAAGGCCAATAAAAATGGGAAGAGATCTATAGAAATCTCTTTTGAGGTATGATTTTTCTCCAATATAAGTTACAGGGTTTTCCATATAATTTGCAATCAGAGACTACATGATGCAAGAAGAAGTGTAGATTAAAGGTGGGCCACCAATAAGGTCATAATTAGGTGGAGTTTGAGAAGGAAAATTTTGTGTATTTTTTATGAGTGCAATTTTGCTTTGTAAAAAGAACAGCATCATTTTCAAAGTATCATCTTTTCACTTAAGAATATCTCAATATTGATTAGGCAAGAATCATGGAAGTTTTATTTGGTAGTTATAAAATGCAAGAGCATCTGTCCTCTGAATCACTCTGTAGAGTATTAAAAGTTGATTAACTTTCATTTTCAGCATATTTAATTTGTTAATTGAACTACCTTTTTTTTTTTTTCCCCCAGGTCCTCCAGGCCCTCCTGGAGGTATAAGAGTAGAAGAAATTAGAGACACTGCTGTAGCACTTACCTGGAGTCGCGGAACAGACAATCATAGTCCTATTTCTAAATACACTATCCAGTCAAAAACCTTTCTGTCTGAAGAGTGGAAAGATGCCAAAACAGGTAAGAGTAATACAAGAAGTAATAAGGACAATAAGTTTTAAGGTATGATTGTTAGAAAGTTTGACTAGCAGAAAATACTCACGATAAAAGGAAACCAGGGATGCTGTTAATGTCTGCTGCAGGTTTACTGTCCTGTCGGTGTGTTGTCAACAGATTTGTTACCAGCACCTGGAGGGCCTGAAGTGAATATCATGAAATACCAAAAAGAACAGGCCGGAGTTGCTACCTGTTTGTTTGCCTCCTTCCTTGTTGCCTGAAGCATTCAACATCAATTACTGGAGTCATAAAAATTTATTTGCAGGTTAATCTGGATGACAGTTGGATGTCTTTGTTTCTGTATTTATTATGGAGAAATCTGATTAAAATTGTCTGTTTTTTCCTGGGAGCAGACTAAGTTCCAGTTGCATTAAAACTGGCACCCCTAGAGAAAACATAGCTAAGATTATCTTTCTAACCACTGGATGTCATCATTGTGCCACAAAATTGCAGTTAAGGAGGCACCTACCTGAGCACAAGACATGCTAACGTAATGTTGTTTTGCAAGATTTAATATAAAAGTGTAAATTTTAAAATATTTTTGAGCTACTAAAAGTATCTCTGAAAGTTTTATGAGGGATAGCATTGTCACAATCTATACAGAATTGTCCTGTTAATATATTTTATTATCCCACCATAATAAATTACATCTTAAGTGTTTTCCTGAGGAATTAAGATATCACATACTCAGCATTTCTAAATACTAAGAATATTAATATTTTCAGTGTTTGTCTTTCATTTAAGTTGCCACTTGAAACTACAGATGTATAAGAAGTAGACAGACATATTGAGCTGAAAATCTGTTACATTTTTTAGAGTAAAACATTAGAAATACTAGGCCTACTACCTTAAACCATATTTTTCTTTCAGACTGTGTAGTGTATGTAGTTCTATTGGATAATTGCCTCCATCAGCCAGCAGTAATATTTTCTATGTCAAAGTAGCTTGGAAAATAAACCCAAAAAGTTTCCCAGCCCCTTCTTATCTCCTATATCTTGTTTAATGGCTTCTGTAGAATCAATTTATTTGAACTTTAACAAAAAAATCCATTAATGTAGAAATTAGAGCTGTTCAAATAACTCATTATTTGCTACAGTAACAATACATGCAGGAAGGAGGATCCGTTTGGACTAGACTACATTTTTCATGACAAATTATATTTTGTTTCCTATTAATTTTTAAGTCTTCAATTAAAAAAAAAGGAAACGTGAAGAATTTCAGGTGGCAACTGATACTGTTCTGTTTTGTGCTGTGTGTTACTGGAACTGGAACTGGAGGTATAGGAGTTAACGTAAGTGTTGGTTTCAGATCTTCACTCTGTCTGATTCAGAGCAGACACTTGAAACCATCCTTCTCACTTCGCAGGAGGATTCTCTACTTGCAGTGTTATAGGCACGATGGGATGAATTTCTCTGCATCTCTGGAGTTCTCTGCTTCACAGATTTATTGAGATAGTCTTTGAGACCTGCAGTCAAACTTTGCATCTTACCCTAAAGAATGCTGAGTGAGATTCCCATCTTGGGTGGGACAGGGAGGAATCAAGATTGTTGCATTCCTTTTTAAAGACACTAACACAAAAGATATAAATTATTAATTTCTGAAAAGTTGAAAGTAACTATTCTGGTGTTTTCAAAATCATTGTTTTTTCATTTGAACCACACTAAAATCGCCACAGTAACTATCACTGGCACCACAGTGCAAGCTTTTACTTAATTGCTGGGCTGCTCCCTGTTTGACTGAGTGTTAAATTTCTTATTAATGAAGCATGATGAGCAGTCCAAATTGATCTGTCATCAAATGTTTAGGCAATCAGTTAATGCTGCTAATTTGCAATATGTGAAACAAGAAAATATACTTTGGCATTGCATTTTGGAAATATTATTGTTATTATTACTATTAGCATTATTCCCACAACCAGATCATTCATCTCAAGTTTCATAACACTGAGTGTGTTTTGTGAAAGAAGTGTATTTTACTTCACAGTATGGAAATATGTATGAATGGGTTATGTAATAAGTTGTTTATGTTGCTCTTTCCAGTTAAGGGGATCAGATTCTCATTGTGCCAAGTATTCATAATTATGCTGGGAATCTGTGGGACAGTAAAATTAAATTAAGAGAATGGATATAGCCCAGGAAGGACATTGAAGGAATGTCAAATTTATATCACAACTTGGATGACATAGGAGGTTTGCAGTAGCTCCACTGAGTGGATGGAATAATAATTAGAGTAAGGATGAGAGAGGGAGGTGGGCAGGTAGAAAGAAAAATGGAAAGAGTATTTCTTTGTCCTTCAGGACCTCACTTTGGAATTAAAAATTCAATGAACATTAAGGAGAGGGAAGTTGTGTCACCATGTAGTGCTTACACTGTTGTTGCCTGGGTTTTTTGCAGGCATTGCATTTATATTTTAATTCCAAATCAGCTGCCTTTCCAGTGCAGAACATCTCAATTCTCATCTTGCTCTGAACACAAGACTCTAATTTGACAAACAACTCTTGTTTGTATATTAATGAAAATCCTCCGTCTTTCCATAGCTGCAGACAGCTATAGAAACCACCCCTATTGTCTGTGAATTGTAGCCAGTCATGAGTTTTTTATTTTATTTATAGTAAAGAAGCTCACCCTTATGAAAATAACAAGTCTTTTCATAGGAATTACAAGAACATTTATCTTTGTTGATCAGAACCAGATCACAGGTTGTAACATGCTCACTGATTAGGTGCGCCAAATTGGGACCATATTTTATAAAACACTCTTTATCAATGGATTGAACCCTACATGTCTAGCCCTTGCCTATCTGTATAAGGAATTTTTATTTTGCTGTTTCTGCATTCCACATTTCTCATTGCATTTGTCTCTGGGTAAAATAAAATAAAAACCGGTACAATATATATTTAGTAAGGAAATCTCATAACTACATGTACTAGTTCACACCCAGTTAAAACTTAAAAGTCTGTAAGGGTTTATCCAAGATAGTGTCATAGTTTCCAAATTTCCAGTCACTGCCGTGAGTACTCCTTGTCAAATGTGGTATTCCTAATGTACATCATCAAGTTTCTTTTAGTTGTCTATGTGTGGTTGCAGAATAGTGCAAGTTTTGTTGAAATCAACCACACTGTTGCTGACCTTAGTGTGAAAATGCTGTTTTCTGAAGCATTTCATCTTTTTTTTAGACCCATCAGATATTGAAGGAAATATGGAATCTGCTACAGTGATTGATTTAATTCCATGGATGGAATATGAATTCCGCATAATAGCAACAAACACTCTGGGGACAGGAGAACCTAGTATGCCATCACAGAAAATTAGAACTGAAGGCGCTCGTAAGTAAACAGAAAATGTCAAGTTTTTTTTAATGTGTTTCTTGGTTTTTATATTTTTATTCACCAATTCGGTAATTTTAGGTTTTACTTTTTTTAAAAAAGGCAGTTTGTAAGATCCAAGTGCACAGAATATATTTTTAGCCGCCCGCTACTACAGGTTGTAGTAAGCAAGTACCAAACTGTCAAGATGTGATATGGTCAAAGCAGACAGAAAAGAAACATCATGATATGGCAAATTTGTCTCTATTGCTGAAACAGAATCATACTGTATCTTTCAGAGATCCCCCACTGTATCTGTCAGTCAGGTTGTGTGTGTACGAGTGCATGCCCATGTTTGGGACCAGGACTTAGGAAAAAACATGCATGTATTTAACAAAGAAAAAGTCCATTTGGCATTTGGTTTGTATTCTAATTAAAGAATACATGACAGGATGTGTGTTATACTGGATAATGCCAATTTTCTGTGATTGAAGGTTTAGTCTGGTGTCTTCTTACTCCATCTCACATATCTGACATTATCCAACACCATGTACTCTCCTATCAGCATTAATAGCTCAGAGTATATTTAAGGATATTCTTTAGGCTCAGGCATATCCTTTTTAAAATGCATGCTCCAAAATGAGGAATTAGATGTTATTATTCCAGATAATACATTCTGGTTTGACTGTACAGAGGAGATAACAGCAGTGTTCTAGGGGGCAATGTATCACTGCACAAAGACTATATCCAGCAAAGCCTGTATACCACATAGTAGCACCCACTTGCAATCTAGATTTCTTTACAATTGTTTCCCATAGTTGAGGTTTGAAACTAAAAATGAAAAATCAAAGTGTAAAAATTAACTTCTGCAATTACATCTACTAGGTCATGGCTTTGATTAGATAGTATGTTCAAAATAAAATGTATTTGCTTTGAAAATTTCGAAACATTCACTGAAGACAAATTTGGTCCATTAAAATTTTGTTGTTTGGGGAGAAAGAAAAGGAACTGGTTAAATTATTCTAGATAAGGAAAGAAAATCCACAGAACTTACATACTAAAGTAGAAGATAATCACTGCCTAGAAGATTGACTACTAGCATCATGTGTTTTATGACTCAAGAGTTGCACTTGAAGACCCAAGAATCTCCAGGAGAAATCTACACATGCTTCTTTGAAAGTCTGGTGCACAACAGACATTTTTAAAAATGAAAGTGAAAAGACACAGGTAAGGAGAGAAATAACGGTAACAGATGAAATAGGTGTAGTGTCCTGCAGTTTGCAGTGTGACACATTCATGGCATTTCTTGTAGCCTCCCCAAAAATGGCACGTTCTCCAGTTTTGTAGCCAATGTACCTCTTTTGCAAGAAGTGGTCATTTAGTCTGTTATCTGATTCCCCAGGCACAGCACCATGCTCTGGCAGACTGTGAGACAGTTTTTGGCAAACCATGCAAAATGTTAATGTAGTCTTCTTAGGCATCAGTCAGCACATCTTGCCATGACAAAACAGGGTATAAATAGTTAAGTTTACAGGTTAACTTCTGCGCCCAAGTGTGTTTTCTGCCAGGAGCTGGAATTTCTTAAAAGCAACAATAGATTTTGGGTTGCACTGTCAATGTCAGAACTACAGAAACAGTATGCACAACTGCATGTGCATTTTTATGTAATTCTGAAAAAGGTAAATAGCAAACAACAACCCATGTCCACATACTGTAGTTATTGTTAACATTTGTTCTGTGTTAAACAGCAACAAACAGCGCTATGTCTTTGTTGTACTATATGGGTGACAAATAATGTCTGTTACACTTAAAAGTTGTCAGTGTCTTTTTCAATTTAGAAGTCTCTCTTCTGGTAGAGAACTAATTTCAGTAATTTACTAGCATGCTAAGACTGTGTGCAATGTTTTTTACTTTTAATGAAACTGCTTGATTCATCAATAACACTTCACAGTGATTTCTTGAAATTCAATGGATCAAGGTCTGGCTTTATGTATTTTAGCTTCTGGGTGCATTAGAATAATTGTATAAGTATAGTTGTCTAAATTAGCGACCTGGTCTTAATGGACAGAGACATCTGGGTTTAATGGTTGAGAGAATGAGGAAGATTCTCTTCAAAAGAGTGACTTGTTAGATGTTAAACAGTCAGGTTTTTTCTGTTCTTTGGCAGCCTACGTTCTTTGAGTACTTAAGCATTCTAGCAACCCTCTGCTTCTAACTTAGCTCTAAAGCTATATACTCATAATAGATAGTATGACTACAAGGTCAAGTAACAAACTCCAGCTTTCTTTCAAATTGTCATATGTCTGTTTAGTCTTGATATGACTAATTTGTTTTCGGAAAGGCCCGAAATAAATAATGGATACCATGAACTGAATGCTGATTTCATTTTCAAATTTATTTTTACATATTTTTATCCTATCTGAAAACATTAGTTCTGCTCTGCTTTGTGTTTCTCATTAGCTGACCCTCAGAGAAGGCCTCAGCAAATATCTGACTTAGACAGTGGAAGAGTGCTATGACTTATGACTTTCCCTGACTAGTGGAGAAAATACCTGAACCTATCAGAATTTTTTACACAAAGAAGACTTTAATGTAGATGGGGAATGTAGCTAATACATGCACACTTGAGGCATATTTAATGCACTGTAGGTAGGCCATCATGTCCTAAGTTTTCAGTGGTACTTTGTGTGTCCTCAGTATTGAGTGTCAGCTAATAAATACATGAACACCATGGAGGATAGCAATAGAATCATCACACTCAGTGCAAAGAGTCTTAGAGAAATGACAATATAGAAATGATTTCTAATGGAGTCCTTGAAAGTATCCTGTTTTACCATCTAGCTGTGCTCCAGTGATAGATCAACAGATCATATTTCATTACACAGGATATCAGTGTAAAATGCAATTAGTAAATTATAAAGTGCTATGCCAGTTTTGCTTATGTACATCTACCCATCCTGAACATGACAATCAAGAAGACATGTGCCACTAGTCTGGAATACAATTAGGCTGCCAGTCCTTCAAAGATAGACCTGTGGATTTAACCTTACACATGGCAAGTAAATCCATTGAAGTAGGTGGAACTGATCAGTGTGTTAAGGTAATTACACGTGCAAGTTCAGGATTCTTGAGTCCTTCACATACCAGCATCTGAGAAAGCACAAGAACAATACAGGGTGCTTCTCTTAAGACTTACAAGAAATTTTCCATTCCTGAATATTCAATTAAATATTTGTAGATAATATGGGGAGAAAGAAGAATGATTGCTAGCTATGGTTACAGCTGGCATGTTTCCTGAAGCAGTAGCTATACATTAGTCTTGGCAGATTGCACACTATCATTATTTTAATTGTGTGTGCCACGTGTGCTCATTGGCCTTGAAGCTGTCTGCTGCATACTTTGTAGTAATTTTTCTTGTCTCTTCTGTTTCACTAGCTCCTAATGTGGCTCCTTCTGATGTTGGAGGAGGGGGTGGAAGCAATCGAGAGCTGACAATAACATGGATGGTACGTATTGTGCATGTAAGATGGCATGAAAGCTGTACTATCTTATCTCTGATCTTGCTCCTCCTGAAACCTATGGATGGTTTGTCACTGGGTCTTGTGAGAACAGGATTTGTATATCATATACAGGTTTTCAGACTTTTCTAATAAAAAAAATACATGAAAAGGAATGAGGAAGAAAGTACCTTAGGAATTTATGTGTTGGACATTCCTAAAATATCATCTAAAACATTCTAAAACAAAGAGATTTAAACACATACTGACCATAACAATGTAACTGCATTTAAAAATTCTGCAGTTGAAGAAAAATATTGTCATTCTTCAATAGCAAATTTGCTTGCTACAGCTTAAAGTGTAACATCTTAATTATGACTTCAATGTGCTGTGCACAGATTTACAGGACTTATTTTAAAACAAGAAAATATGTCACCATTGTGTAAACTAGCCTGTCATAAATATTAACTGGAGTTTTAAGGAAATTCTTGTATATTGACATTTTATAAGCTTTGTTTTATACCAGCATGACTGATAATACAAAGCAGTGTTGGCCTCATACCACAATTTAGCCATTCATCGATATCCACATTCTGACAATGTTCCTCCAGGCCTCTAATTTTTCTTTAACAATTATATATTAGACAAAATAAAGAAAGGAAAAGGCACAAAAGTAATGTTAATTTCAAAAATAATGGAAAAAAAATTCAAAAAATCTGTTACCTAAAAAGCTTTTCAGTAACCAAAATATTTTGAAAATTCCATGTCTCTCATATAGCATAGGTATTCAGTCCGTGGGGGTTTTGGGGTTTTTTTTTAAAGTCTGTTATGTATAGTTATATATATATAAGCTGTCTTCATTCTGTTATTGAAGCAATGTTTTTGAAAATTTACCTATACTGTGGGTATAGGTAAAGCAGGAAGGGAAAAGAGACACCAAGGTAGGAAGAAAGCAAAGCAAAACCCAGCACGATAGAGTATAAGGACTTATAAAAAAGGTTGCATAGGCAAAAGTAGCATGGAAGAGAGAAAACCTGCAGGGTATTTGGGAAAGCTAGGGAGGAGGAATTAAAAAAAAAAACGATTGTTGGATTCGTGCCTATCAATATCCAGCAAAAACAGAGTTACAGAAGCATTACCTCTGGCAAAGAAAGATGGTTGTGTTATGCTTGAAAAGATTCCCAAGTTTGTTTCGCTATTGACCTCTTTGTTCACTGTCGGAAGGCTGTGAGATACATGAGGCATATTATGGCATTTTTGTCTTTTGGGGAATAGTTGTTTCATATGTAGCAGCCCTAGGAAGAGTGCTTTTTTGTGGCGGAAATAATGTAAAGATGTCATAATTCCAACAACTTTCTTATTGTTGCATAGGGATTCTCCTTATGAATATACAGATTTTAATCCATATGTATATTTCTTTCTTCTTGTACTTAGGATAAATCATATCTCTGTGAAAGTTCTCAAGTATGACACAGGAATAGCCAGCCATATCTTTGAGCTGTCAGATTTGGGCTTTCCTGGGTGGGTTTGTTTTGGTGCTTTGGGGTTTTTTTTTTTTTGTTGTTTTTTAATTCAGTACAAAATATTTATTCAGTCTTCCTAAGTATTTTAGCAGTGAAGAAAAGATTTATAAGTTTCTGAAAAAAGAAGGTCCACAGTTCTGTTAAAATATATTGAAAAGGTTATATCTTAGTTTCCCTAATAATAGGTTAGGAAGCAGATGTGTCCTAATTGGCTTAATTTTGGTCTCTTATTTTTTAAGAGGAAAAGAACACATGCAATGGACAGTTGCAGAAGACCTAGATTATTTTACTAATTCTTCACAAGCTTTGTCTTATAAAAACTTCAACAAACGACAGAGCTACTTCTTGCATTGCATGTAAAGACTGGTACTCATGGTGTTTACAATACAGTGGAAACTTGGCTGTGACTAAACTAAACAAAGAAAATTATAACCAGGAGAATATGGACTAATGCAAGATCAGAAGTACAAGACCACTTTAGTATTTCCTATACACCCAGGTAGATTTATGTTCTCATTATTTGTCTTACCTAATGTCATGCTTTTCACATCTGTTCTGAGTAGCTCCTTTAGTCAGACAAATTAAGCATGGCTTCAAGTATTTATTTCCCAAGAATCTTCTATGCTATGTCTAGCAAGGGTTTTTGAATAGAGTCTGTAGATTCACAGAGCCTGTCTGACAGACAATATATCTATCTGTAAGGCTAAGATAAAAATGTATATTGATTCCCCAAAATGTGCTGGCATTTGCATATGCTACTCTAAATAGTCCTTAATTAAGAAGAGAAGAACAAAATGTATGGCAGGTTCACATGTTGCTGCGAACCTCTTTTCAGCTTTTGCTATGATTCATAAGACCAGGTTGAATGAGACAGCCAGAGATGCAATCAAAGCTCTTCTAAGTCTTGTTTTGAAAGAAGAACTGAGAAGGAGAGCTAGGAGTGGCATGCCCGTTCTTCCTTATTTTTCCCCATTTGTCTTTCCCTCTCTTGTTTTCTTTTTCAAAGTGTTTAATGGATACTACAAACTATTCAGCTATTTATACCTACTTATTATGTGCAGCCATTGGAGGGAAAGCTGCTTATAATACTTTATGTAAAATCTTCCAGAATGTAATTTTTAAGCTCCAGTCCTGGCTTTCTAAAGTTTGCTCTGGCTGAAAATTATTCTGAGACTAGGACCTCATCCAGGCTGCTTACTTTGGCATATGAGATAGAATTCTGGTTTATTTTAAGCAGCTAGTTTTAGTGATAGATTCAGAAGATGAGCTACCTTGAAGTTTCATAAATCCTTGCTCAGAATATCTCCACACATGTTGGCTGAAATGCTGCAGTAGTGGACAAACACCTAAGGAGAATAATTACTCTCTGTGTCACTGCTCCAAGACCTCTGCCTCAAGATAAGCTGTTTCATCTCTGTGAGGTTTCCATTAGGGAAAAAGGTGATACAGGAAGCTTATTTTCAAAAGATGCTTCTGGTCAACTTCCTGATGCACAGAGGAATGATGTGATTTTGGCTGGTTGGGTGCAGTGTCTAACAGTTGTGGTAAAAGCTTCATGGACTGAGGAGGGGTCACTGAATGTAGACCTTTGGTAAAAGAAGAAAAATTCATTATGTCAGATTGTCTTCCTTAATTCCATATTTTCCAGTATTCCTAGGTATAGGAAATTAGCTATAGTTTTAAGAAATATTTTGGATAGGTACCTTTAATGCTTGTACTGAAAGTGGGAGTCATTTCACTAAAAGATTTACCAGTTTGAAGCTAGGTAGTGTAAATCAACAACTGCATCCCCTCTATCATGAGTGAAAAGTGGAAGGATGAGTCATTCTTTGAATGTGTCCATCTTTCTTCATCAGCTGTGCCAGTTGCCTAGGCGACAAACTTTAGATAAATTAGCATAATTCAGGCCAGCCACATAGATTTTCTGTACACTCTTCCCTTTTGCAAGAATATCTATCTCCACGCATGTACATGGACCCATATATAGGCATAGTATGTCTGTTGACGTATCTGCTGTGCCTCATTCCTTAAGTCTTTTTTGCTAGCTATTGCTGTTTTAGTACACAATTATTCTTGGTTTCTTTCTGTGAGAGATAACATGATGTGTGTTTCACTGAGTTCAGATGAGGCAAAAGATCCTGAAATGTTTTCCTAGTAAATATGTTAATATTGCAGATCGAAGAGGGCCTATTTTTAAAGGGGTGGGAGCAAGCCATTGAAGGAAACCAGGAGAAAAGGGAGGTTTAGTTCAGTGCTTTTACAATGTACATATCAATGCTTTCTGCGTTATTTATATTTCATTCTAGACCTATTTGTTTAGCTGGCTACAAAAATTAATGGGGTTTTTTTGCCTCCTCAGCCTTTGTCAAGAGAATACCACTATGGCAATAACTTTGGTTATATAGTGGCTTTCAAGCCATTTGGTGAGAAAGAATGGAGAAGAGTTACAGTTACGAATCCTGAAATTGGCCGATATGTCCACAAGGATGAATCAATGCCACCTTCAACTCAGTATCAAGTAAAAGTGAAAGCTTTTAACAACAAAGGGGATGGACCATTCAGTCTCACTGCTGTCATTTATTCAGCACAAGATGGTAAGTGTTCCAAGTCAGTTTTACACTGAAGGTCCAGATCAGCACTATCAGCATCAGTAGAATGTGGTCTTTGACACTGATTTGTATAGCACAATGCATCTTCAGGAAGGAGGGTGTGCACTGCTCGCACAAAACACTTGTTATGAATAGCCAACTTCCACTTTCTGCTTTCTGTGTGATGCAGAGCACTTGGTTATACTTGCTGTCAGTGAGCAACATGCAGCAGCTTGGAAGATTCTTTACACAGCTTGTTAAAAGATGTAAGAATATAGAAAAAAAAAAAATTCCAGTGTTCATAGGGGTCACCTAAAACATTTACATCTTTATCCAGCAATGTCTCTGTGCTCTTAATACACGTATTTGACATATGCTTAATTTTTTTCTTAACAGACCACATTAAAGCCTAGTATTCTAGTAGATCAGTATTGGAATTTAGCCCAAAATTGTGAAGGAAAGATAGCTCACTTGTAACTAGTTATATTTCCAGCATGTTTAGAGTCTCATATAAATTATCCCTGTTACATTCTTTATTCTGCTTTGCATGTTAGAGCTATCAAATGAGTAGTTTAATAGAAACCTCTTTCATATTCCATTAAAATATTTTTCTTAATTCTGACTGTAATTATTTCGCATGTTGTGATCTTTAGGATTGAAGTTTAAATGACATTTCCAAACTTAGCAGAAGAGAGAAAGTATTTGAAGAAAGTTTACCTTAAATCAGAAGAAATATATACATCTTTAATTGCATCATCATCACTCAAGCCTGTTCTAAAAAAATGTAGTTCATTAATTTTTGCCAGAAACCAAAGGATTGCCCATATTTTTCTTTCCATAGAGCTAAATCTCCTTCACAAAATCAACAGATGTAGACCAAAGAGCCAAGAGGAGGGATACAATAAGAGGGCCACATTCTCGCACTTCCTATTCTGTTCTGTACTCTGTGTACTTTATGGAAGATTTATGTTCATGATTCCCATTAGCACTAATGGGAACTTCGCACGCAATTATTGGCCACACACAGAGGAAAGATACAACATTCCTTTTTTTTCTTAGAGTAATTCAGGATTCAAGCTAGCAACACCAAGGTAGCTGATGAGGTTAATACTAATCTTCTTTCTCAGAAAAGTGTACTTTAGGAAATCATCTTCAACAGCTGCTGCAGCAACACAAAGGGGTTTTTTGCAATTGTTTAAATGTGTTAGTAAATAGCTGTGGTGTAATGAAAGCAATATCTGCCATATAACATTTAAATATCCATCCTTGCTCAGAGACTTTATCGACAACTGACTGATAAGCTCCCATGTGTTTATGTTAGGATTATCTGTACCTTGTCAGGGGTGGCAAGCGTCTCTGTATAGCTCTCTAAGTTCAGGGACATGGTAGAGCCTGATAGCTCAAAAAGAGAGAGGAAAAGCAAATGTGCAGTACTGCCAGCTTCCAGATAAAGAGGTCACTTGAGTGGCTGCTGATGCACACACTTTAGCAAAGTCCAGTCACCTGATAAAAACTTTTGTGGTTAAATGATGCCAGATGCAAACTGCAAAAGAAATAGAAGTTCAGTGAACCTACTTCCTTGATTTCAAGCACAAGAGTACAAACCTTACAAGCAGTGCTTACAGCTCCTGTGCAGAGCTGTAACCCTGACTACTGCCCACATCCAATCCAGGAACTTCAGGGAAGGTTAGAAGGAATTTTCCAACAGACATAATGGAAGTTACTCCAAAGAGCATTCTGCAGAGATGTCTTCTGGCATCAGGACTTGAACAAAATCACCTCCATGCCTTATAATGTGCATACTGGTTGCCAGCCTGAACTTTGTATAGTTTTGCTTAGAAGATAATTGTGTGATCACCAGTATATTTTCAGTGAAGAGAATGTGTTGTGAGACCATGTGATTTCTCCTTTTATTGGTAGAATTAGAAAGCTGAAGGAAAGCAACTGATGTCATCTTTCTGGCTCAGGAGAGGCTGCAAAATATTCATAGAACATAAATGACAAATAGGGATGTAAATTATTTGCAGCTCATACACATGCATAAGCAGGTGAAATATTGTTAGAGTATTGTATCAGCAAAATCCCTGGAAGTTGGAACTTTTCAGTATGAAATATTGGAAAGTTCTGTAATTGATACAATAGAGAAGAGCCTGACAGTGTTTTGAGAATAGATTAGATGAGCAAAACTATTCCACCTATACTTCTGTACCTTTGAGTCAGCAAGTGATCCTATTACTGTTAGACAACACAATTTCTCAAAGGTATTAGGGAAATCTTAAACGATATGGTCATGCAATATTCCATACAGGTATGTATAAATATCTATATACATAAATATAGTGACAGCTTTTCCACTAAGCTGTGTATTCTGTAATAGATCTGTGTCTCTCTAGTTATAACTGTGGGCATCATTATTCACTTTAGTGACTGGGGAATTTCTGTGTTCCCACGTGTAATAAGCCAAGTTCCATGTCTGACAACTGCTAGTCATATCTGCTATTGCTAGTAGTGAGTAATGATTGTTAGTAATGAGTGCACTGGCCTCTTGCTTATCTAAATTCCTGTCATTGTGAAAACAATTTTGCAATCATGTATAATTTTTTAATTAGACATTTGCATTATTAACAGCCATTGAAAGACAATTACAAAAGGTAACTTTGCATATGAGATTATTTTGTTACCGAGGATACTTTTCATGAGAGATGTTACTGATTTTTTTCTTAACAGTGGCTGTTTTGATGCATAGTTGACTGGATGCCCAGTTGGAGGATTAAGTATATGAAAACTTTCCTCAGCTAGGGCTGCCATGCCTGTCTGTTGCAACTTGTTTCAAAAGATTCACGACAGAGAGCTGTTCTTAGCTTGGAAAATTTTGTCTTTCACAGACACTGCTAAGTTTATGCCTTTCTGAATTTCTTACCTCATTTAAAATTCAAGCAGCAGTGAAATGAAACTAGACCTTAGTATTCTGAGCCCTGAATAAAAGCGTTATCCCATTATAATGGTCTGTACTCTGTGTTGGCTGCTGTTCAGAACTAAGAATACAAATAAAATCAACTGTGTGATGTATATCTTATAGAAGGGTCCTTTGGATCATTTCACACCTATGTTCAAGTTTGTATGTGCCACTGGACAGCCGTGTATCCAATATCTGCTTTCACAAAAAATTTGTATCCTTAGGACTAAGTGACATACACGAGTGTTTGTAACTAACTTAAAAAATCTGATGTATATAATATGTGAGCTGCTGTACCATTTGGTAAAAGATCACTGGATGCTTCATTCTGTTTATCAAAGGCTGTTTTCAGTTCACACAAATTTCAGTATGAAATTGGTTGAAGCTTAAAAATACATAGTTTGAGCCAAGTATAGCAGGAACGTTGCTTTGTTTTTATAGTCATTTTCCATACAGATCGTCACTGGGCTTGAAGTTTACTCAAGAAAAACCAGATTAAAGACTAACACTTGGCTCACTGATATTAGGAAAAAAAAATAAAATACTCAAAATAATATAAAATACTAAAAGTAATATAAATTACTAAAGTGAGAGGAGTCTCTTTAAACAAGTATAACAATACCACAGGATCAGATTGAATGTTCAATATATGTTTCATCTTCCAGCTCCAACTGAAATACCCACAGATGTGAGTGTAAAAGTTTTATCATCTTCTGAAATGTCTGTTTCCTGGCACCATGTTTCTGATAAATCTGTGGAAGGATATCAGGTGAGTTTAGTAGCGACACTGTCAATTTTCTTACTTACTTACTGTCAGTAGTTAAATCCAACAATTATTCCTACTCTGGCATTCTGTCTCTTAGAGTTCACTTCTCTTCAGTTAACATTTTCTGTGCAGATTTTGCATCTTGAGAGAAAGGTTATTTTTGGTGTTACGTTATTTCATTACTAAAACATGTTAAGAAATGTATGTTTGCACTATTGAACTGACAGAAGGCATCATTATTTCATGAAAGAATCTTGTCTCTTTTATATAATTGAATGTCCATCTCTAATTTCTTAAAACATATTGAAATTAAATTACCAGCAGTAGTTAATATATTTCACCCATAAACCCTATCATAAGTGGGACTATTTGACAAATGCCTAGACTCCAGTGTAACAGAGATACTGCCATTGTGCAAAACAGTGTTTTCTTGATGGTTTCTATTCTCCACATGAAAAAGAGCTTTGGGGCATGTTCTGTCTGGTTCATCTCAGTGGTACTACCAGTAAAAATTGTTCTTGTCCTTCTGCAGAGATGGCAACAACCACAGGCTGGGTGCAATGAGAAAATGAGAAATGGCCATGTAGTAATACAGCAGAGAAGCCTTAACTCATCCATGCACAGTGGATGCTGGCAAACTCTGCAGTGTACAGCCACTTACTTTGGCTGCACCCCAGAATAGGAGTTTGGGTCTTTAGTTTGTTAGTGACTTGCCTTGTGATTTAAGTTTTCAGCTACTTGATGATATCCTCTATGCTTCAAAATAAGCACTAACAAATGAGGAGTAATCTCATGGAATGTATTTTTATAATTGAAATCTATGAATAAATGCTCCTTATTAGTAGTACTTGGTGTTATATTTCCTGATCTCTGTTTCTGTCTCCATGAGATTTATGTAAAACTTTGGTGATACTGTGACAAGGTCATAGTGAAGAGGCTGATAGTAACCAGCATAGTGTCCCATGCAAAGTTGATTTTATACAGTACAGGCATAAAGTTCAAAAATTACCAACAGAGGACAGTGGGGTTTGAAATTAACATACTAAAGTCAATGGTAACTCCTAATTTACTAAAGCAGTGCACTGGTTTGGTGTTTCATAGGGATTTTGCAGCTAGAATGGGATGGACAAATTGATGGTCATAGCTGAGATCTGTGAGCTCAGCCTGAACAGCCCTGTAGCAGCATTGCTCTCCTAAGCTGGACAGTGCCTAGAAACTGAAGCCTTCACACACAGAATAACCTGAATACATGACAGGCACACACCAGGGGACTTCTGGGCATGTAGAGTGTGGCAACTGGTGAGAGTGGCAACTGCTCTCTCTGGTGGAGAGCGCAGCAACAAAGAGTGCTGATAGAGGTCGGGATTACAGTTGTGATAGACCATGAAGAAGGATGTTGAGAGTTGTAGTAAGGAATGGGGTAGTAAAATAGGAAGGACAAAGATGAATATGGAAAGAACATGCCCATAGGCAACCTGTGTTTGGCCATTTTTTTAAATTTTACCTTATTTTACATAGAGACATCTGAGTTGCTGTCAGGGGACATCAGGGGAAGAAGGAAGCAGAGTGGATTCAGCAGGAAAGACCAGGATGAATGGAACAGTCAATAGATAAAAGAGGAATAAAATCAGAAGGAAATGTGGGGGATCTTGGGGCTGAAAAGAGAATAACTCTTAGAAAAGTGGGATACCTGGGAAAGGACCATCTGTTACATGAACTGTGAATGTTCAGGGTGTGGCCTTGTTTTGATAGCGGTAGTGTAATTTCATCCATGTATTCCTGGAGAAATACACTTTCACAAATCCAGTGTGAACTGACTGGCTTGTACATGTACAGTGAGCATTAGAATATAAATTTCTTCTTTTTTTTCTCTTTTTCTAAGATAATCTTCTAGTTATCAGGACTGTGTAAAAAAGACAATAAGCAGACTGATAGTCACAAATTACTACCCCACAATGCTGAATGAGGTATTAATTCCAAGATCTGTTTCCCCAGGACAATCATCAGTCGCATTCTAGTACAGGGAAAGGCAGCAAAAGGAAAGCCCATGCTTCTTCACTGACAATAAAAAGAAAGTCTTCTCTCCCTGAAAATCAGAACTCCCGTGAGTCCTGAAGGAGCCATAGGAGAGGGCAAAAATTGAGAGGGCTGCTCTGGAAGGTTAAGGCCACAATAGCTTTTGTGAATTTGCAATAAAAGTTATGGTGGAAGGAGTACTCAGGCTGCATTATGAAATTCCACTGACTATCTCTGGAAAGCTCTGTGTCTATTGGCATGATAAATATTACAATAGTTATCTTTTTCATTACTGCTCAGCTTTGACACAGGTTCGTAGAAACCATCATTCACCAGAGCACCTTCTCAGTTTCCTTTTGGTCTTTATTATTACCTGAAAATTGCATAATTGGATTTTGAATACTAGCATTTAAGAGGTGGGAGTACCCCGAGCAAAGAAGCTGAAGGTATTTCACCTGTGACACAACGCTTCTCACACCAGGAGGAGTCAGATTTTCTTGACACTAATGCATACTGTCAGGAGGACTGCCCTCATGGTGATGAGTGTGAGCTGATACATTTTGCCATTACAGAGGAGTATCCTCAGCTCACACTTAAAGAAAAGATAAAGTATGAAAACTGTCTCCATCCATAAAGAGAATTTATGATTTATGAGTTCTTACAATAGACTGCTAAAAGCCACATCTCTACAGTGCATGCAGCACCAGCAACACTATGCATATTTGGTGCTTCTTCTATGCAATAGATACAGGCTTATTTTATTGAACGAATTTATCATTACTCACCACCATTGTCTCTTGTTGACTGAAATACACTATTAGCATTCCTTCTTAATATGACTGAAGTGTATTTTTGTGTCAGTTCTATGTAAAACTTTCAAGAATATGGGAGCTATTGTTTCACAACACTTACAGAAATAGCTTCAGTATATTAAAGTTTGAAAGAGGAGAGGACCATGAAACTTTTTTCTCTGATTTTAGCACAGAGGACTGCACTAACTCATGGTGGTTAAGGCATTCCTTTGCACAAATCACTATTGGCTTATTTCCCACAAAAACTCTAGAGCTTGGTAGAAATTCCCTTCCGTGTCCTCTGGGGATTCATTGCCTATGGATTACCCTAACAAAGTAAATGGAGAGCTTCAGGAATAAGCAGATTGTCTAGGGCTACTGTATAAGCTCTTTAAGAAAAAGGGGGGCTGCTCAGTACAGTGGGGAAATGTGACCTCTTGAAGCAATGGGGCATTTAATTCTATGTATCACTTTCCCAGAGGCAAGAAAGAAATTTCCAAATTATTTCAAGATAATTTAAAATTACTTAAATATAAAGTGAGAAATGTAGGAAAGTATAAGGAAGACAGTAGTTTTTCTTAGCTGTCAGGGAAATAATCTTTTTTTCTTCTATTCCAAGAGTTATTACAATGTTCCAAATACGTAAATATGGCTGTGTATTATAGAAATATTTTCTGTGTTCATGACATGGCTCACACGCTATAGGGGTAAAGTCCACAACACTGCAGCCAAGAACAGCAGTATTTGGGATTTAAATTCTATTTCATTTTTAAATTATATTACTTCTGCCTGAAAAATATTATGCTCTCAATGAAGTAATTTTATTCGCTGTTCTCGCTTGTCTTGTTTGATGCTCTATGTTACTCGTGTATTACACCCTTAGCATCCCTGTACTGGAAATGAACATTAGGATTGTAAAAAGCTTGCAAGGCAGAAGAATTCAAAGACTTCCAGAACATGCTGTGTGGTTAATAAAAGCTTCATCTAAAGTGTGTTTTCTATCTTTAGGTAAAGCTGTTACTTAATTAACTGAATAGATCATACTAAAAAGTAATTAATTAGTCTTCAATGGCCAGGGAATATCAACAACAAAGCTACCATTGGTCCTGTCATGGTTAATAAACTTTTGGCCACCTAGAACTTCACAGACATTCTTTTGCTGCAGGCTAGAAACTCGTTTGAACTTACAGAGATAGACGTGATGTCCTCTAGCTCCTGATGTACACGCCCTCTCACACCTGAGTCAGCCACTTACAGTTAACACCTTATGGTGTACAGCTGGTTGCATTCAACAAGAGCAGCTTATCTACAACAGTATGTTAATTATAATGATATAAAAGAAATTCTGACTTGAAGATCATTATCAAACCTTCAGCTGAAATGGCAGTGATGGTTTCAGATCCATGCCAGTTTGAAACCATCAGAGGGAGGTTACCATACTGCTGGAGAAGCCTGCAGAATGGATTGGGTGCATAGTCCTCACTCATTTTAGGATAAAGGCTGTTTATTCAGGAAAATAGCCACCTTTGTAAGTGGAAATTTAATAAGTGTGATTGCCTAAACTACAGTAAACTGATGTTTGGGGTGCTAGTGGATGATACTTTCTAAACAGAATGCAGGACATACTTTTATAAAACTAAAGATTTCCTTTTTGTGCCTGCTGAAAGTCAGGTGTGCATGCTGAATTTATAAAGCGAAGCCAGTTTGGTCTGCAAATACAGTGCGATTCTCCCTGCACCAGGAAAGAGTGACAAAGGTCACTAAGGTGTCACATGGATAATAATCAGAGTGAGTAACCTGGAACACTGGTGGGAAGGACTGCGGCAACAAACATTCACAAGAGATGAGCTACAAGAAGTATTTAATTGAGAGTAACCTCTGTGTAGTGATACTGTTCTCATGTCCAAAGATATTTGAAGTAGCTGAGGAGAAATCCCCTACTAAATCCCCTGTGTCTCTCCTCAGTCAGCCACAGCATGTGTTTTAAGGTAAAAGAAATAATTTTATTACTGTAATTTAAATATGAATAGGTGAAAATAAAGCCTCATCGAAAAAGGTTGTACCCATAACCTGTAAAAAGGAGAACTGTGATATTAACACTGACAAACTATCAGCTCTTCTAGCCTATTCCTTAAATGAAGTTTTCAAGGACCACTAATGTCAGCTGAATAGAAGGTTAAAGCAGTTACTATTTAAAAGAAAAATTACAGAATATCTCATGTCACCAATAAAGTCCTACAAAGCAAGATTTTTCTTAGAGCCTGAATTTACTAACAATGTTAACTTCTTCCTAAAAAATTTTAAAACGTCCTCCTGTAGCATACACAGAAGTCATTATGAAGCCAGGCAGAAGCTGAGCAGAAATGCTGAGGGTGAAAATACTAAAATATAATGGGCACAGCTTTTCACTCTTTCAGGTTGGTGCAGTAATTTAGTCTTATGCAAATGATTATAAACCAGACAAAACCCAGAGACTGACAGTGTTTCACTCGCATTTGCATCTCACAGGGCCATGCAGAATAGGACCCTGTGTATGTGAGGGACTGTATGGAATGGCATCACTCAATAGGAGTTACACTGTTTTCACCTGGTGCTTTGTAATGTATGATTTAAAGTAGGATGGAACAAGTTCTTGGGGAAAAAAAAAACCTCAAAGAATTTCTGTGTACTCTTAATTTGCATTGGTTTTTGACATGTTACAAGCTTACAGTTGTGCTTTTCCCATATTTTAAGTATTTTTGTGTTCTTCATCTGCTTTGATAAATATCATATTGTACAATGAAATCTGATTGAATTTAGCTGAAGGACTCTAGAAAATGGTTAAGTACACCTATCCAGACCTACACATGCAGCTAGCATGACTGAATACTTTACATTCCCAGACAGAAGTACAACAGGACTAAATTTGTAAGGCATACAAAACAAAATACTCTGAAAACATTATCAGAGTTTAGTCTCTACTAGTGTAAGAAAATACTACTAAAGTTCAGAGTAAAATGCAAAATCAAAAGAGCAAGAAGACAATAGTCTTATTCTTTGAAAGCATTATCTAGCTCCCAGGCTTGTAGTGACTTTGCTGGGAACAAGTTAAACCACTATGAGAAAAGTTTACATAATAAATTCTGCATTTATTTCTGTTTCTTTATGCCTGTACACAACTTGGTTAAAATTGCAGCCTGTAAAAGGAATTTTATTCTGTTAGAGTTCTTTTAGCTGGTTTAAATCCAGAGTGTGTAGTATAGAAATACATCAGTTTATATAAAATTTCTTTATGATTAAGTATGTTTAATTTAATCCTCCAACTGGCTTGCATACAGATTCGTTACTGGGCTGCTCATGATAAAGAAGCAGCTGCACAGCGGGTACAGGTGAGCAATCAAGAGTATTCCACCAAACTGGAAAACCTGAAGCCTAACACTCGCTACCACGTAGATGTGTCTGCCTTCAACAGTGCAGGGTATGGGCCTCCCAGCAGCACCATCGATGTTGTTACCAGAAAAGCACGTAAGTAAATGGAGCGTTAGGTTAAGTATAATCATGTCCATCATGTTTTCAAACATGGCTTCTCATTCATATACTGTATGTTCTCTCCTGATGTGGTGTTGCTTCTTTGCCTGAGAATTTCTGCTAAGATTCTTCTTCCTCTCTTTTGTTGCCCTGTAAAATGCAGATACCTTACAAAAGGCAGTAAAGATACTGAGATTATAGGCTCGCAGGAGGGTCACCTGCAAGCTCAGATCAGGTTGCTCAGGGATGTGTCCAGGTGGATCTTGCAAACCTCCAGGGATAGAGACTGCACAACCTCTCTGAGAAACCCATTCCTCTCTCTGACTTATTTTGAGCATATAGTCTGAGACTCTTAATCAAAATTGTGCCTTTTTGCTACTCCCTCCTCCTTTGTCCTCCTCCCTCCAAGAGCCTAGATCCTTCTTGGTAAGGCCCCTGCAAGACAGGGGACTCAGGTCCCCTCCAAAGCCATCTCTTCTCCGGGGTGAACAAGTGCAGCTCTTTCTCCCTTGCTTTACAAATCAAGTGCTCCAGCTCCCCACCAGGTCAGTAGCCCTCTGTTGAACTCACTCCAGATTACCAGTGTCTTTCAAGTACTAGGAATCCCAAAGCTGGACATGATATTTCAAATGATGAATAGTTGAGACCATCTATTACTTAGGCATCTATATACTGCCTTTCTGTTTAGTTGACAGTGAGAAGGATTCTGATGATTAAAATGTGACCAACTGCCATTTTCTTTAACAGCAGAGCAGCAGGATCAGGCATCCTTGAGAAGCGGGCAATCTGAATCTCACCCTAGAATTTACATACCATAACAGGTTTTTGAATATTGTTCCTGGCTTAATGAGGACACCTAGCAGTAGCATTGACTGAGCAATTTAAGGAATACCTCTTGTGTATTTAAAACACAGTTGTCTGGGCTAAAACATCATACAACTAATTTGAGGATTTCTGTCAGTAAATAGTGTATTGTGCAGCTTGAACCTGCAAGGTTCATTTGTGTTGAGTAAGAGTCCATTTTATAAGCTTATTGTGTAAATTATAATTAATGGTTTCCGTAGTGGGGTACTTCTATTTCTGCTGAACTGAGTTAAATGCTATAGAAATGGCTGTAAATGGTTAATTAAATATTTGATCTCAGTGAATAAGTATGACTTACGCCACATTTCTGGAGGCAGTTGCATGCCAGCCAACACACATGGTCGGCAAAAGTGAAGGGTAATGTTGGCCACTTCCATTCTGGCAACACAGAAAGGCAAACCCACAGTGCAGCCACTGCAAAAAGCCATCCAAAGTTGCCTGGCTGGAGCTGTCGCAGTTCACTCCAGGAAGGAAACTATCCCTTGCTCATGTATTTGCCAGCCTAATTTCCATTTTTACATTTTTACATATCTTAATAAAACATCAGTGAACATTTATGAGATCTCATTTATGTGTACACTATACATATGTTGCTTTTCAGCTCCAAGCCAACGTCCAAGAATTATCAGTTCTGTAAGATCTGGTTCAAGGTACATCATCACCTGGGATCATGTGAAGGCAAAGTCAAACGAGTCTGCTGTTGAAGGATACAAAGTATGATATCTGAAAATATTTTTTATCTCTCTGTATGCTTCATGTAGTGCATTTTATAGACAGTGTTGGATCTTTGTACGTAATCAGACGTAAACGTAATTGAATGCTGAAGAGGAAGGTATCATGCTCAGCAATCACAACCATCTAGCAGGCTTAGGGCAAAGCCAGTGGGCTTAGTCAATATGATGAGAAAACATTGGGGCACTGAAATTCATTTGGGTGGTAAAGCATATTAGGGGAAAATTCATAGCAGTGACTGCAGTAACCTCATTTCCCATAAGATCACATTTATTGTCGGTTGGCTTAAAATAATGCATAAAAATGTTGTACAATTTCCAGTTTTTCTTTATATCAGTATGCATTGTTCCATGTTTTCTTTCCCATCTCCATGGAGGCTACAGTTCCTGGAACATGAGTTCTTCAAAGTCAGGGAAGGTAGAGGAAGGGAAGGGACCTCTACCATGGTTAGAATGCAGTTACTCTGTAACTACAGCAAGTGTATATACTGACTATAGGGCATAAAGAAAACTTCAGATATTAATTCCTGTTTAATTTTGCATCTTGTTTGCAGTAAGAAAATTAGTATCATGTTCTGCGTTTGCAAATTTGAGGAGTTGAACTCCTTACTGGGAATTGCTAACAATATTTCACAGAGATTATTTCAGAAAGAAATGGGATCTTTTCTAAAGGTCCCACAAGACACATACCATCATATTTGCAATAGTTTAGCATCATTGAGAGTTCATAATAAAATTGAAAATTGTTTCATTTATGAAAATGGTTATAAATTTTATGTCAGGAAAACTAGCTGAGCTCTCGTATTTTTATTTGGTGCTCTCTGCCACCCTGCATATTATTCTCCATCACTTAATTACTTCTTTTGAATGTAAGTGCTGAAATTATTTTTCAAAATGTGGCATAATTTTGTAACAGAAAATGAAGAAACATCTGTCTAGATTCACCTTGTGTAAAATAGGAAAAAGTAGTATTAGCCACTAAGTTTATATATATATATATATATGTAGGTTTCATGTGAATGAAAACCTAATACTTTTTCATTGACACACTGTACATATATAAATGTATCTTCGTGCAAATGTAACATTTCACTAACTATATTTACCATGCCTTTCCTAGGTGCTTTATAGGCCAGATGGACAACATGAAGGCAAGTTGTTTTCCACTGGAAAGCACACGATAGAGGTCCCAGTCCCCAGTGATGGTGAATATGTTGTTGAGGTCCGAGCACACAGTGAAGGAGGAGATGGAGAAGTAGCCCAAATAAAAATTTCAGGTGAGCAGATAACTTCCCTTTTCCTTTGCCACGCTCCTTTGAAATCTTGGACTGAGTGTTTTCGTCTTGCACGCTATCAAGAGATGGGAACATCCAGAATTGGAGAGGTAGCCCTTCAGCAGTGACTGCACTGAGAATAAGAGTTTATATTAAAACATTTCTGAGGACTCATAGCACACACATAGGACACTTCAGTAGCAGTTCACTTCAATCCTGGAAGCACTGCCAATCTTCCAAATATCAGACTGGTGCCCCTGGTTAGGCTGCCACTTGTAGGAGTGTCCTACAAGTATAACTACATGGTGCAGGCCTCAGGATCTGGGTGTCAACTTGCAATAACCCCTGAGTTCCTAGTACTTTTTGCTTCTGTCTCGTTCCTTTGTCAGCTTTCCTAAAAGGAAAGTAATAATAGAGAAAAGGAGTGGTCCACAGAAATCCACAGACCACTTGCTGGGGAAGTTCCACTTCTCAGTGAAAAGGGAATCTGTGGCACAAAAATGATAAATAAGCAGTGAGAAACTCCGCATGCTCTAGTTCAGAGTGCTCTGGATGATTGGTAAAGAAGAGAAGGGATCATGGCTTAGGATAATTCAAATTGTGCTCAATGTTGACTCTAAATACAAGTTCAGACATGGTATGCACATCACTTTCTTGTTAGTGTTTTATTTTAAGTAGTACCTTGGCACTATATAGTATGAAATAGAACATATGAATAGATACCAAGGACTTGGACAGTGTGTTTACAAGGTTCTGATAAAAACACTTGCATTGTATTCTTGTCTTTTTAATTAAAAAAAATAAATTGTGGAATAAAAGGGATTAAATGTCAACAATATTCTTGTCACACAAGCAATGCAACCATTATTATGGCTTTTTATAAAGAACAATGCTTATGCTGTATTATCTGTGCTGTGAGGGAAGCTGTGTATTTCTAAAGGAGTGGAGGTCCCATCTATAGGTTTTCAATAATATATACAGTTTATATCACCAGGTGTGAACTTGTTTGTGTCACTATTTTTGTTTGTATGAAGTTTGTGTTTTGTGTGTAATGATTAATCACTTGCACTCTTGACATTTTTTTTGCCTACTTTTATTATTTATTTTTATCTGGCTTTGGTGTATGGACATTGTTTCCTTTTATACCTTTTGTTAGATTAAAGAGTCATTGTGTCTAATACATTCTTCCCATTTAGAAATGTATATATACTAGCCACATGACTAATCAAATGTTCAATAGACTGTGCGCCCTGAATTTCTCCATGATTGCATTTTCTTCAGGTCTTAAATAATTTAATCAGCTCTTTTCTTCACCTCTCCAGCTTCTGAGACTTCCTTTAGGACTATAGACACTATAACTATATGCACTGTTTCAACTCAGCTGTCTGCTGAGACAGTCTCGCCTCCTCATACTTAACTACTTCCAGTATTATTCATGAAAAGCTTTCATTAGTCATTTATTACCTTGCACTAGGCTGTGAAATGGTGTTCATCTTGTTTGTCCAACACCGTCTCTAAATCCTTCCTGGAATCCTTGCTTTCCAAGATACAGTGTCTCATACTTATCTGAGTACCACCACAGTGTCACGTCTCTTCCTAACTTTGTGTTTAATTTTGTGTGACTATGACAAAGCACACTTGGTTTGAATGGCTCAAGTCCCTGCGCTGTCTGAATTTTACATTAATGTGTTGTTGTCTCTATCTGCCATTTTGGTTCCTTAGGTGTTTACTTCTGTGGTTTTTGATAAAATTTTTTGGGTTGCATTCAGTCTACAGCTGTATAGTGTGGAACTACATTAGAAATTCAGTGACCATTCTTCAATAATTGTGTTTTGAAATCTCCTTGTGACTACATTCTTAATCCATTTAACATACGTGTTAATAGTGTGTATCATGTTCTATGAGAAGGTTTTGGGGCAGTAAGTCAACCACTTAAAAAAGCTGTAATAATATTGTGTTATATTATCATACACTGGGGCAATCACTTTTCACATGTTTTATATGCTGCAAAAAAATTGGGGCAACTGCTATCTTTAGGACATGTCCCAGGTATCTTTGTATCATACATGCATCACAACCTGCCATCAGTGTGGCGCAAAGACCCTTTAGGTCACAGCAGGTAGGTTACTTCCCAAACTGAAAGCAGAACCATCGTGCCAGTGCAATGTTTAAGTCCAAGCCAATCAGTCTTGCCAGTATGACCTTTCCCTAGCACACCTGTACATAATTAGCACCGTGGGGAGAGTTTGCGCCCTACAAAGGCTAGTTTGCAGAGTTTTGTGTTGAACTGTCTTCCACACTGCAGACAAGTTCTCATCCATAAATTCTACCATACACCAGCTAGATAGACAGGGTCTGTGCCTCTGGCGACCTGGACAGAGGTAGCATTCCCTGGACTCAGTTTAGGAAAGGTTGAAAAAGACACAAAAGGCAGGGTAATCTCTTTGGAATACCTAGTATACAGAAAATCAGGCAAGAATTTCAGGTTATTACTAGGCTGCTTTTCCAAAAAGCAGAACAAAGTGTAGTTTTAACACCTACACATGGCAAATTACGTCTGCTAATTTTTATTCTTAAGGAAATTTTCCAGTAACGCATCAGGGTTTAGAATAATTGCCCCAAAATAATGATAGATTAGTGAAAATTTTTAAGAAAGTATGGATTTTTTCAGAGAATTGCAAAGAAGAAAAGATGTAGTTTGATAAGAATGCATGTTTTTGTGCTTGACTGACCAAGATGGAAGTTACGTATTTACAGAGAGATGTAAACAATAGCTAAAGTAAAGCATAAGGCATCTTACCAAATTCAGAGAGGAATATTGCCTTACATGACCTTTAGACATCTGATTCCAGAGTTTTCACACCTACCTAATTTCCTGCAGAAGTGAGGGGGAGAATTAAGCAGCTAGGGCAGAGGTTACAAATATCCTGTATGCTGACCAGGAATGGCCAGATCTTAAACAAGCTGGAAGGATGCACTAAGGAGAAAGGAGTGTCTACAGCACCACTGTGTTATCCAGACTGGTGTTTTCCTGCTGTTCACTGGATATCAAATCCAAAGTAATCTCCATAATATGGCTGACCTAGGTGTCTAAACTCCTATTATAATAGGTGTGTATATATATATATATATATATATAAAATAGGTAATCAACCCTAGTTGTCATCTAGGGTGTAATTTAGAATGTTAAACAAAGCCTGTAGCATTTGAGATACCCCAGATTACCAGGGACATTCACACAATTCTGGCAGGCATGACATGGTATACACAGGATCTGAGGCCTTCTGGATAGGCAGGTGGAGGCCAGACAGGACACCAGAAGATGTCTTTTAGCTTATATTTCAGGTTCAGAAACACTAAATGGCCCTGAGGTGTCAACATAGGAATTAAAATTGTAGCACGTTTCAACTAACATAATTACATTTGACAGTCAAATGGAAAAGAAACTAGAAGTAGATTTTATTTCTATCTCAATTCCTTGTTTAGGGGTAAAGCTTCCTTTTTGTTTTCCTCATTCTCTTCCTTCTCACAGAAAACCTAGTCACCTGCAAAAGGGGGAGGCAAACATCTTGCAGCTACTTTGTTCACATATAACCAGTCAGTTTCCAACAGGATACACTACTTTAGTTGGGTGATATAAAAGAAGTTTACCAAACACAGCTATCTCGCATTCATTTCTTGTAGTGAACATCTTGAAATACATGTTCTTATCATAAATCACTCTGTATACGTGCCTAGCTGCATTCCAGCACACAGCTATAATCAGTGTAAAATACAACCATGAACTGTAGTATTTTATTGGCCAGAGCCCGATGTACAGTAAGAAGCTTGGGGATATTTTTCAAGCCCATTATAGTAATTTAATGAGCTACACAATTTAAAATTCATTCTTGAATTACCACAACCAGATGAAGGTTGGAACTACTTGTTTAACCAATGGAGTCTTTTTCAGTGGTTAATAATAGCCTTATCTGTTTCCTTTGAAATATAATAAAAGCAGATTTTTTTTTTTGTCTCTTGCATGGTTTTTGGGTTGCAGTGCTTTGTCATATTACTAATAATATTAGTGTAACCAAAACAATCTTGTAATCAGTAGGAACTAAAACCATATAGTGCTTGGTTCTCTTTCACTTCACTTGTATGACTGCACTGGCCTCAGTGTAATTGATTTATGCCAGGGTAAGAAAAAGTAGAATCAAGCTCTCAAATTCTAAAATTTCGTTCAGGGTGGGAGAGAGGGGAGGGTTATTCTTCTCGTTTGGGAAAACATTGGGAAAAAAAGGAAAATACCATACACCTTCAGCTTCACATATAAAATTAAGTTAATGTCTCAGTTTAAACAGTGTCATGGACCAAGAATAATTTATGTATTGTATATGCTTAAAGCAAGAGAACAAAATTACAGTTTCTCTGTGTTCACTGCACACATATATATACATATATGAATTCCATTTGCCAGAGGCATGTTTTAGTATCCTGAAAGAGCATTTACTTTGAAGGACAGCTCTTTCAAAGGAAAATGCATAACTTTTGCCTCTACTAACTTACACAATCCTTTTAATTATTTTATCTTTTAATTTTTTCAATTACTATTTGAAGGGGACATAAATGTTTATTGCACATATTAGTATCAAGTAAGTCAGTGATCATTCACTTTTTGGTGGTATACTCAAAATCTTTTGATTGTGATTTCAAAATTTCCATTTGTTTCAAAGATTGTTGTAGTCATAAGAGGTGGAAAACACAGGTAAAAATCGTAAGTAATGCTGAAGAAAACAGTCCCTATCTAGGTGGCATGACAGTCCTTTGTTACTCATCTTGGAACTTCTTATGCATCTGGTACAAGAATGCAGTGAAAAGCTTATACTAAACTAAAAGTACATTTCCAGAAGAGCTCTCTTCTAAAAGAAGATTAATTTTCAAACTGCATTTGCTGTTGTCTCATGACTCAAAAATTAAGTGGAAAATACTCTGAATACTGTCTTACCTGGTACATACATCTGCTTAAATCAGCATATTTTGTTCTCTGGTATTTTTTCTTGATTTTCCTTCATCTTCACATTTCATTTCATCACAATTCTAATTTATTGGTACTGCCTCCTTCCAAGCCTTAGGTTGATTGAATAAAATAACAGTTACATTCATTACAACATACTCAGTGATGGAACACTGATATATTCTGATAATATTCTCATTAATTTCAATTTTTTCTCTTTTTCTTCTATTTAAACTCAAAGATTGGACGGAAATATTTTCATATCTTGTTATGTTTTCTTAGTCTTCATTATCTTGTGATAATCCCCATTTCCTTTCTTTCTGTCTGCATTGACTTTTATGCCTGATTTAAGATTTTTTCTGCCTTGCTGAAGAGCAAGGCCAAATTTAAGCTGTTCTGGCCTGTTGGACTAATTTATTTTCTTTGCTGCTTCTCAGTCCATTATTTGCATTGGCTGAATATTTTTCCTGTTGCTCTCCAGCCCTGGGTGCTGCTTGTTCCCACTGATCATTCCTTGCAGTGCTGCAGCATTCAGGGAGCAGAGGCTGTTGCCACCATTTTGCACCTAAGAAGTTTCTACTGTTTGCCTATGTGACCGTGTGTTTTTTTAAATGTGGACTATTTGCAAGCCAAAAAGAGTGACACATCTGGTATATACTTGGGCTGAAGTTATTTGTGAGAAACCTTCACGAATCCCTATTTTCTTGAACAGAGGGGAGAGAAATCCTCACTCAGAAATCCCCAGACATGCCAGCTGGCCAAAGAAGATCCACTGCCTAGCTCACAGGAGACCTTCATGCTATTATTTGTTGCATGCACAGGTTTAAAAGAGTATATTTTATTTAAAAAAAATACCAGTCTTCAACTTTACTCTCCATGCAAAAGAATCTGTATTGAAGATTAATATATGTGAAGGGGAAGAGGTATTTGAGAAATAACCTGTGTTTATTGACAGCTAAGTTAATAACCCACTGACTGAAAATGTTCTGATTTTCCTCAGTGTCCAGGTCATCTTTTCATTTTGGCAGCCCAAGTCTGTGGCAGGGCTAGAGTCAATGAAAAAGAAGCCCCAGCTGATGGCCTGCTGCCAAAGTGCCAGGTGCTATTGGAGAACAAAACAAAACAAAACATTTCCTTGGCTCTGAATTTTCAAGTAGGAGAAGGCACACTAACACCATAGGGTGAAGAAACCACCCAGGCCATCAGCAGCAATTCAAATATATTTTCCTTAGGATAGCTGTAGAGCTGTTCCACAGATGCACAGCAAACCTTCGCACAGCACAAAGCATGGGCAGATGGACAGACAGCTCTATTTCCATCCCATACATCTACTCTGCTGCAAAAACAGTAAATCACAGGGTTGTGAATCACTCCATAGAGCCTTTCTTGAAAGGTTTATGGCACAGGCAAGAGGAAAATTTCCTCGTGCACAAACAAAGGTTTCCTAGACAAGGGAAAATTGGACGCATGATTTGGTAATGATGCCAGTGATGCAAGATAAGTATATTATAATTAGTTCAGTTATTTTCCATTTACCATGAATAAGGGTAACAGAATTTAAATCACGTCAGCTGATACTACCTATTTCTTTTGCAGTAGTCTTTCATGAAGGCAGTATTTCCAGCTGGGACAACAGCAATTTCTTTTCAACACCCAGTTGAAAGAACAAACCCACCTCTTTCTTTTATGTACTGTAGTTTATCCTGAAGAAATTATATTTGTCCCCCATGTCTATTTTGCTCTTCTTCCTGAGCAAATATGAAAACACTGAGAAAAGAGATACAAATAAAACCTAACAGTTGATAAAGAAATTCATGACTGGAGCAGGCAAAAATCCCATCTTTTTTTTCAAGTGGTCTATTTTTTTTCCATGGAAGTGGACAAGCTCAGTTAGAAGCAAGGGGAAACAGAATATTAGAAGGCTTTGCAATTGCCTTTCTTAAAGTAAAAAGGAGAGATGAAAACCAGACAGCCCTAATGGAATATAGGTCCTTGGATCCTGGACCAAAAGTAGAGTATTATTTATAGGAAAATGAGTAGGAGTTTGGTCATTCTCTCAGAAAAAAATAAATCTGTTTTGCACAAAAGCAGACTTTCATGAATGTGTTTTTAGGCTGTTCACAGAATCACCAACAAAGCTAGCAAAAGCGGGTTTAATATAAAAATGGAAGAGTGACAAAGTTTGTTGGCAAGGTTCGCTATTTTACTTACTAGATGGACAAAACACACAGAGAAAAATCAGACTAAAATCTAAAATCAATCAATCGAAAACAAAAATCAACCTAAAACGATCTACATGGAGGCAGGGAATGGAAAAAGGTGTGGATGGGAAAGGATAAGGATAAAAAGGAATAAGGGAGACTCTCTGGTTGTGTCCCAAGGTCTGAGTGGACCCCCTTGCCAAACTTACCCTTGGACTTGACCAATGGTTTAGGCCTAAAGGTTTTAGAAGCACTTAAACTTAACAGCACTTAATCAATAGCATAACTTAAACAATTTAAGAAAAGATTCGATAGAATTTAGTATAAGCACATCAGTAACTCACTTACAGGCCTGACTTATGAATCTAACATACTTAGGAATCTAACAGAGCAACATTCATAGTACATTGCTATGGCATATTCACACTGACATACACACAGACCTAAAGGAGTATGTGAATAATTCCCATTGAGTTCAGTGAAGAGCTCACATCGGATGCATTTCCATCTTCTCAACAGGCAAAGGGTTGAGCTGCAAACAGTGGGAGTATCAGCTCAGGCCCTGTCATTGGCATTTGTCCACAGTTCTCCAAGCATAGCAAATTTAAGAGTTCGCCGGCTCTGAGAGGCCCCACTCGGAGTTTGCAGCCTGCTGTGGTCCAGGAGAGCTCAAAGGGTCTCACTTTGAACTGTTGTTTATAGGATTGCAAGAGACTTGGCTTTAGTCACAGTAATTTTCTATCTTACTGCAATTCAGGTTGATAGCTTTCTTTGGAAGTTCAATAACAAAAATCTCATTCCACTTGGTTGTTATTCAGACAAGAAATATAAGTTTCTAAGGCTGTTCATCAAAAACAGAAGGTCATTGGACAGCATAAGTTCCTGGGAGCAGTGTTTCTGATAAGCTCGGGAGGAGCTTAGTCTCAGTGCTGTTTGTCAAGGCTGAGGCCTAATGTGTTTTTCTAAGATCATAGTGTGGCCCAGGGACAAGGGTGGTTGTACCACCACACAGACTCATTTCTTTAGCAAGTTAAAAAATCTGTATTACAAACTTAAATCCTTTATGAATCATAAAAAATCCCAGTCCTGATAAGAAAACTTACTCTTTTCCTTACTTTTACTAAATGTATGATAACTTGTATCATAGAAAAATGTGATGCAGTTGCATCATTCCAATAGTGAGTCTGAATCTACCTGCACAATTTGAACGGCATGCAAGGGGTGTGTGTGTAGACAGAAGCAGTGGCATTGCAGATCCAGCTCCACACTGGATGCTCATGTCAGGTTTTCTTTGTGCCACCTCTATCTGAGTTCTGAACAGGGTATCCAAGACAGGTCCACAGCATGAAATAAACCCCAATAAAGGGGGTGGCTGAGACACTTTAAAAACACACTCCTCCTCAAACTAGAACAGTCATGTACATCCTGCTTGACGTTCTGTACCTGGAAACTAAGAAAACTGATGTAATTTACTACAAATCAGTTCTTGGGCAAACTTTTCCTGACAGCAAAAGCAGAGAAAGAATTTTGCCACAAGAGGATCATCTTACGATTAGCTAAGAAATATCCTGTAGTTTGTGTGTGTTGGCAGGGCAAGCACTTTGCCACTGAAAAAGAAGTGATTCACATATGACAGCTTCACAGATGACCAGTAACTAATTTTCTGCTTCACAGGTCCAAAGAAAGTAAGATTTTAAACAGGTCTCTACATTTGTTTTCACAATCCAGTATGAAAAGACACTGATGCTGGGGAAAGTGCCAAAAATATCATATATAAAGATAAGTAACATTTAAAGAAAATAATGACCTAACAAATTGTCACAAAGGCTTAGGAAATACATCAAAGTCTGAACTGCTTTAATGACTATTTCATTAGGCATTAAATTGATTTCATTTCTTTTGAGTATAATTGGAAGACTGTTGCATACTGTTCAAGATATCAGTAAAATTTAGGATCTCTTTTCAGAAGTGTAAAAGATTTCATCCTGGATGTGGCAACAGAGAATTTAAAATACAAATAGAAAGCTGTGGATTAGTGGGACTTCACAAGAGTTCCTGTGATATGTAAAGATCTTGCTGAAGGAAAAGCCACCCACCAGTTGTTCTCTTCATTAACTCAGACAGATAAACAACCACTTTGTGAGAAAGGCTCCTGATAATAGCAGACATTTAAAAAGTTAGGTTAACTGCATGCATCCCATACAAATTTTATTTGATGTTAAACTACATTCTGACTACATGTTCCAGCAGCTAGTTTAGTCCTAAACTTAAAAATATCAACTACAGGAACTATATACCAGACAGAAGTAAAGCCTGTGCGAAGTTTTACAATTTTTGCTGGGAAGAAATTTTTGTTGGGGGAAAAAAACCACACATCAAAATTAAGGCATGTGTTTTGTTTATTTGAAAGAAATGAGAACTCCTGATAGTAAGTTCACATGTGGTATGTTAGAGTGGTAGTTAGGTCGTGTGATGCTGATTTGGTTTTGACACTGACTTTGATGGCTTTAGTTTGCAAGTGCTTGCTCACTGGATCCACAGGATGCTGGTTGAGAGGAGAGATCACGCATTATAACACGGAAGAGAAAAAATCTTTAGGCACTACACATATCCAGCTCGTACCTGGCCAGACTTCAGAGGGAGCTTAATGATCCTTCTCTTTTAATTTGTATCCACATGTTTATTTGTACACATCCATTAAGTCTTTATATGGTGTTTCTTTAGTTTTTAGAGATTGTTAAAACAGACAGATCACAACTGCATTACTGCACAGAATTAAATCTTGTAGTCTGTTCTTAGGCAAAACTTTTATTAACTTTCATTGATGAGCCACATGAATGTACTGCCTGTCTTGCAACGGGGAATGGTGTTTCCAGTAAAGTATGGATCCTTACATGTAGGTCAGTTATCCAACAAGAAAAAAAAAGGAAGAGATGATCTGTTTAATGTGCATTTATCCTGCTAATGTTTTGTTAATGTGCTGTCTAAGGGTAGGATTTGCTTCATTTAAGAAAGCTGATAAATACATCTCTGCAGCAGTGCCTTAGCCTTGTAAGGAATCTCTATAATGAGGTCAATTGCTAACTATTAATTCTGGAGCCAGCAAGCACATCTCAGGGGCAGATTTATTATTCCTTTCTCTTTGTAGAATAACAGTGTGCAAATAGAAGTTTTCTCCTACTTGCTCATCATTCAAATTCTTTCAGCAACCTTTTTGTCTCATTTTCCTCTATTAGAAGCATTCAAAATATTTACTTGTGACTTTCCAACTGCATTATCCTGGTATGACAAAAGCAGAATACATTTTCTTTGGATAGACATGAAACCTGAATTTTATTTCTTTTTTCCTATGGCTATTTATTCATTAAGAACCACTACTTTGAAATTTAGGAATAAAAACTACAGAAAATATTAAGGTGCCTTCTGAATCACTAAAAGATACTGATAAATATACCGCTGTACTTTCACACTTTGTCTTCCTGTGCTTGTTTTTAGGCCTGTTGAAATCTGTGTTGTTCAGTTTGTGTTACCTTCTCAGTATGTTTTTTCTTCATTCAACATTTTCTGGAGAGCTGTCCAGTGGGCCTGTTCCAGCAGCACCTCAGGACTGTCACCACCAGCTGCAAGCACTTCTGTCCTTAGTCTGTGTTCAACAGCAAGACGAGCAGTAAGCTTCCACCCTGCCCATCTACCATCCTGATATAGACAAGCCTTCTCTGGGATAAAATAATAGCTGGTTCTCAGGCTCCTTTGGCCCATCTCCAAGACTGACAGCCAGACACAGTTTGGCTGGGTTATTTTCTCATATAGATGCTTCTTAACAGGGAGCTGGACCATGGCAACACAAGCCACTTAACAACTGCAATTTTTATTTCTGTTTGCCAGAGCGAGTCATGTAAAGTTTGTAAGCCGTAGATTAATATTTTCTATCTTAAAATATTTGTTTAAGAAAGACCCTTGTGGTTTTAACAGACGTAAATGCCACACTGCTAGAAGTCAGCCATCTGGACTTTGTAATCTGGCAGGTAAACAAACGGACCAGGCTCTTTGACATCTCTCAGATTATTGCTGTTCATATGAGCATTAACATTTCCAAAGGTGTCTCTTTGCTTTGTCATGTTTCAAAGACTCCATTAATTTTGTTTTCACATGCTTAAATATTTATTTTGACCTTTTGACTCCTGGTATAATAACCTCCTGGCTTGTTGGACTGGCCAAATCAAAATACACTGATGTGTCCTGAATGGCCTTGTTTCTTGTATAAACACGCTGCATAAACAGCACTTGCAGAACAAAAGAGTGAGTCCTCCACTGTACTGTAGCAAGTCTCTTTGTCCATTTCTGATTATCTGTACAGGTAGGGGCTGTGCTGAGATGTGCCAGCTGGTTTCCAGCCTCCAAACTCTGTGGACTTCAGGATTATTCCCCCCACCGTGAGTTTTGCTGAAGTAAGACCAATGCTGTGTTGTCTGTTCGATGCACAGGTGCCGCTGTTGGAGTACCGACTCTGCTCCTGGTCCTGGTGGTGCCTGCCCTGGGTGTCCTTGCCTGCTCGGGATTCTGAATGTAGCTGGATTCACCTTGTCCTCCACCTAACACAAAGGACTCCCTTTGAAGATGAGGACCACGATTCTTTTTGATTCCTGTGGCACCATCCTAAGCCAAATAAATTACACTTTAACATGAATTACCCTACCAATTTCCTATGAACTTTAAGAGGACTGAGGCATCCAGGAACTCCTTCACGAAGTAATTCAACTTTTGAACGGCTAAGAAATATTTTTAACTTGTTCCAATATGCCTTATGAAACACTTATGCTGATCTGTGACAGTTGCATGATTCGGTCCAATGGGGCAAGTTACAGTGTTAAAACCCAATAACATAGGCTGTACAGTGAAAGTCAAATCACCATACGTAGGTGCTTTAACTTGAATAACAAATTGTGAAATATAATAGAGATTGAAATGTTGATTGTATGTGATAAATGTAAGAGTACTACGTCTGTCTGTACTATCCTATATGTTTTGTGTACTGCATATTTTTGAATAGCCCCGTCATCATTTATTGGGATTACTGGTTTTTAGAGAGACAGTCAAAGCAAAAACATTTCATTATTTAGAGCTATATTTCTTGAGGCTATTGGGTAGAATTTGAAGGAATTGAAATAAAAGTCAGTGATAAGGATTTTTTGTTTTAAATATGTTCAGGACACCCGAGATATGGATAGCATGCTCAGCTCAAAGGAACTTACTTGTGCTTCACTGACAGAAGATTTATTATATTCTTTTCTTATAAGAATTCTGTTGAAAAATTCTGTTATGGTAATTGTTGCTGATTTTGGGAGTCAAATGTCAGCTTTCAGGGAAGCAGCGTAATGTATTGGTTTTGATTTAGTCTTATTACTATTGTTATTATTAAGGTAGCAATATAACACTTAGGAGTTTGGAGGTGAAGTCCATGCTAAGATCAACCAAGTGGACCATGAAATCGTAGGAAACCTATGTTATTTTTTAAAGTGAAAAGATTTAAAGTATAAAAAAAAGGAGAAAGATATACAATGAATGGCAAAAGCAGAGTAGCACAGTAAAAAAATTATTATATTTACATTTTTATGCTGCAGACGCCAGGTGTTACCTTCCTGTATTGAAGGCGTACATTTGGGAGAACTATATGCTTTTTCAAGAACTTGATATTATTCTAATGTTCATAGTGTTGTAAATAAGAGTTTTAAAGTTCTGAGACCATTTCTCTATTTGATAGAGTACTGAATGATCCAACTGTGTGTTAGTACGTGAAAGTCAGATCCCAACTGTTAGTCAAAGTTACATGTTTACTATGGCCTTTGCAAAATGGGAACTCTATTAGAGATAGAGAATGTTTTTGTTCTGACTGTGTCTAGAGTGTTTCAATGCTGGGTTTCTTTGTTGGTTTGTTTGGGTTTTTTTAAGTTGTTAAAGAAGTGCACATTCCTTTCATTTTCCATGGTTTGCTGGGAATTAGTTTGAGTGTGAATGATGAAGAAACACAGTGATGTTGAATCAGCTGGCTCAAGTAATAGTGCAATGTCTGATGCTTCAAGAATTATAAGCTTTGAATCATATTTTATTAGCACAACCTTGCTAGCTACTTAGAAATAGATTTTATCTTTTTAGAACTGATACTGTAGAAGTCCATAATAATATTTACATGAAGCAAGGATAGGTCTATTAATAATTTACACACCTTTCTTTTATTTGTATAATTTTGTACTATATATTTACATGTAAAAGTGTAGAGTCTTCATTAATAAATATCAATAATACTGTTTTAGTTTAATTTTAACTATTTGTTACAAGATGAAAATTTTTTAAATAGGTGAAAGTGATAACTCCACTATAGAGGAATGTCAAAGTGTCAAACACTACGGAGTTTCATAAATTGTATAATTATTTGAAAGAGAAATGAGCTGTCTTCATACATAAGAAACTAATATGCTGTAAGCCTTCTGTACAAAAAAAATGTGTTTTATTGTGTTTCATTTGGTTTTGTTCTTTTGCAGTATGACTCATTTTTATATAATATACAACCACAACTAAATCTTTTGCCAAATGCATGATTGCCTTTTACTTTTCTAATACATGGTGTAAGAAGCAAAACTGTTTCATTTTTGCATGGAAATGACCTGGGAAGGAAAGCCACTTCTCTTTTTTAAAATCAGCAACATGGATGAGGTAGGTGTCACATACTGATCGGATAGTTGGAGATTTTCTGTTCCACATAATTGTGTAAATTTGACTGGGACCTTCAGTTTCAAATTGTCAAGAAAAACTAACTAATGTATCATCTGCTTTAAAGTGCAAGGTTCTTAATTAAAGTTTATATAGATAGACATATTTGTTGTTTCTTTATATTTCAGGAAAATTGATATTGCTATTATTTGATACTGATGAATATTGAACTGGTTTTTTAGTTACTTTTTATCTTTTTTTTTCAAATGAGTAGAACAGGACTGTGCTTTGTCCTTTTTATGAATGAAAAGTAAATGACAATTAAATAAATGTATTAATGTTACTCAAAATATTAACACTGTCTTTTGAATTGGAGCTTTCTAATTTCATAGCAGTGATGTGGTCATCTGTGACAGTGAAGGTGTGGTCAGAATGAAGTCCTGTGTATCCCTGCCCTGCTTTCTTGAAACTATTGCTGGAGTTCAGAGCCTGTCTGGCTGTTCTGCTTTTATTATAAGAGATACAGATAGAGAGGTTTTCCTAAAATCAGTAACAGAGAGCATCCTGAGAGCTTTTTGGCATTTTTGTAAGCAAGAGAGAACTAAGTAGAGTGTGTTTTCAGGTAACATTTTCTGTTCCAGTAGATATATGTCATGATTTAACCCCAGCCAACAACTGAGCTCCACACAGCTGTTCACTCACTGCCTGGTGATGAGTGGAGAGAAAATCAGAAGAGTTAAAGTGAGAAAACTCATGGATTGAGATAAAGATGGTTTAATAGGAAAAGCAAAAGCCGTGCACAGATGCAAAGCAAAACAAGGGATTCATTCACCACTTCCCATGGGCAGGCAGGTGTTCAGAGCCCCAGGAAAGCAGGGATCCATCATGGATAACAGTGACTGGAGAAGACAACATCAGTCCAAATATTTCCCACTTCCTTCATCTTCCCCCAGCTCTATATGCTGAGTATGGTGTTGTATGGTCTGGGATATCCCTTTGGTCAGTTTAGGGTCAGCTGTCCTGGCTCTCCTTTCCCAACTCCTTCTGCACCCTTTTCCATTTCTTCCAGAGATGATCCAGTTGTCTTTTAACTTTTCTACCACTAATTCCTTTTGCTGTGCCATTTGAAAATCCTTCTTATTTCCAAAAGCAGAAGAAAGAAGAGAATGCACAAAAGTCCTCGTGAATGGAAAGTAAAAAATGGTGTTCACATCTCAAAGAGTAGTAGCACTATCTTTTCTTTTCTTGCCAGTCTAACATATTCATCTTTTACTTTGATGCCAATTAACCAAGTGTGAAGAACATCGTGAAAAGACATATGAAAAGTACCTCCTTCACCTTAGTTGGTCTTGATTCTGGTTTATTCTCTTGATTAATATGGATGACACTGGAAATAATGGCAATTTTTATTCTCCAAAATTTAAAAAGCTTATGATTTAGGTGGTAACTTCAACAGACACCCCCCAGTGAGCACTGGTGAGTGGGTTCTTCTGGTCTCTATTTAAAGAATCTAATCGTGTCTTTAACACCTGATGCCTTTAGTCTTCACTGTGTTGTCACAGCCACTGTCTGCTTCACAAAAAGGTATGACAATTTCTTTCTCACAAAACAGGCAGCAGTCTTGACTGTAATATGTAATATGTAATTATTAATATGTATAATATATTACTAATATACATATTACATATTACATATTAATATAATATTAATATGTAATATCATCTGCTGGCAGAAAGGCAAATCCAAGTAGAGAATACAAAGATGCTGGCTGGGCATCATCCCTTCCTCATGGCTGTCACGGTGCAGCTGTTTACCCATGTCACCTCCATCCTTCAGTTACTCAACACCTGTACAAAGCAGCACATAGAGAGGTGTTTCCATGGCATTGAGATAGTCCAGCTCCAGGCAAATTTGGATCCTCTTTGGCAGCATGGAGCTCTGAGTGGGTGTCATAGGGGTGAATGGCACCAGGGTCATTACCTGACTGCAGGCTGCTGTTAAATCTTTCAGGAAATACTCAGATAGTGTGGCCCCAGGGCAGTGGAGGGCACACAGGCAAGCAGAGGTGGTGTCCTCAGAACACAAAGCCTCTGGCCAGACATGGAACAGTGCCCTGGCCTCAGAAATGATGCATCCAGCACAAGCCACTGAATTCTCCTTGTACCTCAGTGGGAGGATAGAAGCAAGTGTCTTCCAGCATTAAGGTCCATATGATGTGAACAGGGAGGATTTCAACATTCAGTGAGCCCTGAAGCAAAAAGCCTTTGGGAGTGCACAGCAGTGGCAACTTGGAACCACATGCCAGGAACTGTGGTAGCTACACATTGACATTCATTTCTGATTCTCACAGGGAGAAACATAAAAAATACCAAATTCCCAGAGGCACTAAACTCAGGGAATTCCTCCCATCCAAACAGCTGTCTGTGAATAGCTGCCCTGCAGTTGCGTGCAGCAGGGTAGCACTCGCGGGACATGGTATATGAATTGGACTGGTGGAGCCAAATGGTGTTTCCAAGCTGCTAAAATCTTGTTCCACCCACATGGGGGCTGTTGTATGCAAACCATTCATTAGGCACTGTCCCTGGCCAGTTCTTCTCCCAGGACTGTTTTTCAGATGACACAGTTCTGAACCATGCCAGAGTCACTGGCAACCACTTGGCAGTGGAGGAGTCTTTGTCCCAGGGCTCGCACTACCATCTGCAAGTTGGTTTTGTTAGTTTTCAGTTCAAAACCTTCAGGGTTACTGTAGGTTCTGCAAAAGCTCAGTCCTTACTCCTAATTTATCTGTATCTGGGATTCAAAATGGAGCAGAGGCACACACAGGGCTTTAGGGCAAGACTCTGTGTGATGAGGCTTTTGCTGATCCACGTTTTGCGCCTCAACATTAAACTGCTATTATTTGTCTTGTGAGCCTGTGATAAGGCAATAATATTCATGAAGTCATATGCTGTTTTCTCTGCTGAGAAGGTTTTTAGCTATAGATACTGAGAAATAAGCATCAGTCAGATCCTGTGACAACACTGAAGCAGTTAATTACGGATCCTTATTTAACAGTACTCTGACAGAATAATGCTTATCAGACTCCCCATGGATCTACCTGCAGCTTAAAGAGCTACTGAAAATTAGCCAGTTCTCCACAATGCTCCTCTGAGCCTGCTCTGACAGAGCACTGAACTACCGCTGTGAGCCTCCAACACACGTGGCAAAGCCAAGATGGCATCTCCTCTGGCATCGAATAACAGGACCTTCAGCCAGCTTCAGTACCTGATTTATGTCCAGTAAAAAGTGCGTGATGGAATGATACAAAGAGGTTTACAGGGGATGGGTGAATTTATCTATTTGAGCCTTGTGCAAGTAGGTTAAAGCATGCACTGGGATTGTAACATAATCTGACAAAAATTAGTACTTCAAGCAAAGAAAAGCCCAAAACAACAAAGATGAGCTCTTCAGGATTTGTGGCAGCTTGTATACAGACAGGTTCAACTTTGTGCTCCAAAAGCCAAGAAAGTGCACACAGAATGATTCCACTGGGTTCTGCTCAGCAAAGGTTTCTGTCATCAACCTACAGCACTGACTTCTGTGATGCTGCCGAGGTGATGACTTAGACAGCAGTACAGGAGAAAAGAGGGTAAAATAATTCTGTTTAAGAAAGGGAGGAATCAGTAATTCAAATTCTCAAGACTGAGCCAAACGTGCTAATACAAATGACGTAGAAAACAGTATTAATTTTCACTATTAGTAATTGTGTGTTGGTATACAAAAAAAGAACCCGCTCCTTTCTGGTTTATTGATGCCAGGAGGTAGGAAAAAGGGATTTTTTTAAAATACAGGAACAACATAATCTCTGGCTTGGTCTTTTTCTAATCAGTACTGAGCAAGCTAGAAGCCTTCACTCAATGAGGAACATGGGGTCACAGGGGGCATGAACTTAGTTAACACAGTTTATTTCCCTACTTGGCATCTTCCAGGATGTCCTTGCCACAATTTGATAATCTAGTGGCTTCTGGCCAGTACTCGCCTGGCACCCAGCCTTTCAGCAAACATAAACTAAAATAGATATTTCCATGATCAAAATACTTAGCTTCTCTTTCTTTCTCTCTCTCTCTCTCTGCCCTCTTCCTGCTTCCTCTTTTCCCTTCTTCTCTTCCTTTTCTCAAAAGAAAAACTGAATAGGACATTGAACACTGGTAATAAAAGCCATCAGCAGGGAATACCATCCCTGGTGAAGCTCTGAAGTAAGGAAAAGTCCCTTAATGACTATCCAGGTGTTCAAGAGATTTTGCAAGCACTCAATTTCACAGTTCTGGTACAACAAAGAGGTAGGTAAAACCAGCATGACTTTTGCTCCATCAAGCCCTGCATAGGCTTCTTCCCAAAGCTCTGAATCAGATTTGGAGGATCAAGTATATATTCCAATGATTTAAAATGATTTGACATCAGTGTCATGGACATATTAAAGAATTGAAGTAATGCACTCTGAAAACAAAGCAAAAACATACATGTTGTGCATTACCCGATGACCAACATGCAATTGCTAATTTAGTTTCATCATGAACATGACAGATACTTGGATGCCAGAATTTATTCTAACATACAGCATAGCAGAATGGGGAGTGGGAATATACCTCAGTTGGTTTTGAGTTGAATGAGAGGGTATTTTCATCAATAAAGGCTTTACATACCATGGCAACTTACTGCACCCCAGCTCGGGCACCTCTGTTACGTGCCTTGTGAGCCAGCCAGGCAGCGTTCAGTGAGCCCTTTAGCCCTGAGACTGATCACCCTCCTCTGCTCATGGCAGGCACAGCTCTCCCCAGCTGTGCTCATTGCTGAAGCCAGGTGGGAACACCTGGGGGGCTGGCTACCTCCTAGGGCTATAAAGGGAACTGAGGGAGACTGTGGGCCCTAGGAAAGGCAGCCAATATACATGTTTTGGGTTTTTTGTTGTTGGTTTTTTGTTGCTTCAAGATCTTGAAATGCTGAAAAACTTAGATTATCAGCAAGATACTTGAATCTTATTATACCAAAAGTAAAATCCTGTGGGATGTCTGCTCAAGAGAAATTGGATTTGTACCATCCTAGCACAAATGAAACTCAGGGCAACTAAAATGAAGGAGTTACTACAATGAAATATGGAGAAATATCAAATGGGAGTAAAAAGATTCTTTCTAATGATAGCATTAAAAATTCAAATTCTTATTAACAGTATTAGCTTCTCAGAAATTAATGAACTTGAACCTACTGTGAGAATAATTGCATATAAACTATGATAATGTTGATGTTATGTCAAAAGCTGTGATGGCTGTTGAGAATTAATATACAAAATGAAACTCCACGGAAGTCAACTCCATTTCTGACCTTTAAAAATGCAAGTAAACACAGGATGAGAAAAAATCTCATGAGAAAGAACATTTGTAAAAATGCAGTGTCAGATCTTGCACCTAGAAGATCTTTTTCTAAAATGACATATATGATCATTATTTTAGGCATTTCTCTTTCTATGTTTATTTGTAGAAAGTGGTGGTGTCTTTTCTGATTTCTATATTCCTGATTTACTAATAATTTTTCATTGGCCTAGTGTTCTCTGATGACTTCTTGGGATAAATATGAAAAAAATAACTTAATCTTTTTGCAGCTCTTCATCCCATGAGTGGATACTGACAGGACCAGTAGGTTAATAGTGTATCCAAACTGCTGAAAGAACCGTGTAAAGGAATTAAACAAGAGCCATATCAAATATATAATCACCTCACTTCTCTCTGATATAACTGCCAGCAAAATCTAGATAAAACAAATGTACACTTCATTAAGGACACATGAAAAAGCATTATGTGGATTTTTGATGATACCCGTTTACAATATCCATCTGCTTGATTTTATTTCCTTTGGCTCATAACAGGAAGCCTCCATTAATTTCCTTTGCAAAGTGTTTGTGCTCAACCAGAAATAAAAAGTAATTAACATTTTTAAAAAAGGAAAATAAGTAAAATATGTTGAATGAAGATGTTTTTAAAAAAATCCTTCAATTATGGATGCTAATGTTTCTGTCCATTAAGCATCAAAAAGTAATTTTCTGTAATGGATGTATTACAATTACCCCTCATTACAAGCTGATGACTGCCAGATGTTAATAAACTATTTCTAAATGCTTATCATTAGGTATAATAATGACTTAGCTCACAAAGTGTTTCATGCTTATATGCCTGTAAAACACAGCATGGAGGGCAATGGCTATATACCCTTTAAACAATAAAGCTTGATCACAGAATGGCTTAGATTGGAAGTGACCTTAAATTTCATCTAGTTCCAACCCCTCCTTCATGGGCAGAGACATTTTCCACTAGACCAGGTGGCTCAAGGCTGTAAGAAAACAGTTGATTTCTGCCAGTCAGGAAGAGGAAAAACCTTCACTTTAGCCCAGGGTGTCATGTAAGAGCTGTCAGGGGAGCCTTTCCACCACATTTTGTTGCACCTACAGTTAGATTAATTTCTTGGCTAAACCTCCATCCAATATTTATTTAGTCAATGCCTGTATGCTGGATCAACTGTCAAAAAGTTCAGCCTTTAAAATGATCAGGCTGAAGGGGAAAAAAGTTAACCAGCACATTTTGTACTCTATTCATCACATTAGCCATTTTTAAAAAACCTTCCCAGAAGGACAACACAAGACCTGATCTGCCTGAAGGCATTTGTGGCAGGTGCTGACTATAATGACAGCAGACTGGGGCTGAGATTGTTTCTGGAGGATGCATATAGCAGAGGTATAGAAGAATTGCTTTCCTCTCTAAAATATTTGTTTTCAAAATGTGTTATTTTTATTAATTTCCTGCTTTTATTTTTGCCTTTTTGTTTGTTTGTTTGTTTTTTATTGTAATGTCCAAGTCTGCGCACCCCAAGCACTTTCTGGGTAACTTTAAAAGTCACAAAGGAGTTCCTAAATTTTCATTTTTGCAATGCTGCACTCCTTGACAAAATGTAGGCACAGGAGGTGCCTTGAACCTAACTTCTTTCCATGTGTGTCAGGGGAGATCATTTGTCAAACCCTGGTTTATTTAACATTGCAATGAACTCAGTAGAGCTGGCTTTCATTCCAGCTTGATTGAATCTACCCAAGAGTCAAGGGAGTTGTGATCCCAGCTGACATCTCGCAGAGCCTCACCTGCAGGGCTGGGGAAGCCTTTGCCCTCCTGGCCACAGCTGAGATTTTCTGTGTAATTCTTTTGTACCTCCCTGGATACACTTCTGTAGGAAGGGAGAAATTACAACTGCACAACAGGGAACAAAACAAGACTGAAGCATCAAGTTGCTATTGTTACTGGGAGAGAACGAGGTTCATTTGGCATCTGTTTGTAGAGGGAATGACAGGCAAAGCTTTCGGGGAAAGGTCTTCCATCTCCCACACTGGAACTCTTCCCTGTGGGCAGCAGCAGCAAGCAGGCTCACTCCATTGGGCTGTGCCAGTAAAACAGACAAAAGAAGAGCTCTGTGTTTTCAGCACAAGGAGAAATAAGCACTAGGGCCTGCTTTCTCCTCCACTCAAGCTGCTACCCCCACAATATACACACTAGAGACAGCCCTGCACAAGTACATGGACCTAAGGATCAGCTTTCATCAGCTTGAAATCACCTTACCTTGGGTAGCTCAGTGCTTTTCAGTTGTGCTCAAAGATCTTCAGTTTTCTAATGTGTGATTCCTGAAATTTAGCAGCTACACATTGTTAAGGAAACCATTAAAACACATATGGAAAATCTAATTTTCAATATAATTTTGATTGGCTTGCAATGTCTCTTAAAACAGCTAAGAGTAAGTCAGTTTTTAGCTGGAATAATTTCAATACTGTATTTTCTGTTTACTCCTTTCCTGCTATGTAAAATTTCTCTCCCTATTCTTTCTTTGGATCAAGTGCAACTGGCTGAGCTTAGAACATATGCTAAAGACCTGAACAACATGACTGACTTGTTTAAATCCAGTCCTCAAAGTCTAAAACTCCGGAGTCCAAGAACGTCATTCTTCTTTCAAAGAAATACGGGAAAGTCCAACAAAATGTGGAAGTAGCTCCCTGTGGTTGTCCCCTTTGCACAGCACACTGGGGTTTACTCAGGGCTGCTCAGGTTCCCAGGTCCTTCTGGAAAGATGGGCAGGAGCCTCTGAGCAACAGCTCTGGCCACTAAATGCCAAGATTCCCCAAACACCACCCTCAGAAAATAGCTGGAAATGGGAAGAAAGCATGATTTTCCCTCTCACTGAGTAGGTCAATGTCCCCCCAGTCTGTCACAAGGGCAAATATGTTCAGTGGATTCTTTTTCTTTAATTGCTCTGAGTTTCAGATCACAGCTTCAGCTTCCTTGGGGGCTCTGCAGGGCGCTGACCACTGCTGCTGTTGTGAGGACTTGCAGTAGTGACGAACATCAGCTTTCCCCCTTGGAAAGTCAGCGGCACCAGGAGGGAGGCAATGGATGCTCACAGCAAAGAGGAGACAGTGAGTCAGGAGACGCTGCTTTCAGGCCCTGCTGGGGCTGCCGTGGGCAGGCTGGCACTGCCCAGGCGTGGCTGCTCCCCTCCTGTGAGGCACAGAGGGTGCCCTACCCTGGCCCAGGCTAAGGGCCTCTTGTCCTTCTCCTCTGTCCTTCCTGTAATTTCCCCTATACTGAGATTCCCTGCTACCTAACTGAATGTGCAGGGGTCCAGACAAGGGATGGATGGGAAAAAGTCTTCCCAGCTGAGAAAGTACTGCTAGCAGCCAAAGTCCTTGCAAAAAGGCAGAGCTTTCCCCAGCCAAAACTGCTTGCTTCTCTCTAGCTAGGCAGGCACATCCTCTGCACCTCCGCGCAGGGTCCCATGAACTGAAAGCCAACTTTTCCAGCTGTGACACAGTGGGGACTGAACTTAAATAAGGCCTCAAAGTGGCTCATTAACTCGTGGGATGACGTCAGCAAACCCTGCTCATGCCTAATGAGGGAAATCAGACACCTACCAACTGAAGGAACAGCTAAGCAATGCTTTTTTGAAGATAGCAGTGGCGCCTAACTGGTGGGATCAGGCACCTACATACCTTTGAGGTACTTGGCCATGGAGATTAAGTGACTTGCCCACGGTCACACAGGAAATCTATGGCAGAGCCAAGAACTGATCCAACTTTCAAATTACTTAACCACAAGATTATCATTCTTCCATGTATTAAATTATTAATTCTGATGCTTGTCAGGAAGCCTGAGGCATAGGACGGGTGCTTATTAATTGGAGCCAGACACATAAACATGCACATTGATTTATGTATTCATATATTTAAAACTGGATGAAAGAACTATCTGGTATCTCATTTTGGATCTTACTTTAGTCACTCACCTCCTGGTTTACATAGAGTTGAGGATGCACTGGAAAACAACCAGTTTTCTCCCGTATATGGAACATTTGCTTATGGGCCTATACATGCTGTAGGATTCATCAGAAGTTGGGAGGTTTGGCTTCACCACGTATCATGCCAGTCTGTCTTTCAGATTTAGACAGTGTTGTCACACGTTCCTGGCCAGGGCTTGTTTCTCCATTAAGTCAATGTGGCAACAATATATTTTCTCTAGTCTGGGTTTAGTACTGCTTTTAATGCCCTGCAGTTCTTTCACTATTTTTCATTCCCTTAAGAAATTAAAATAGAAAATATCCAGGGAAGATGGAGAATGGTGACACTGACAAGGTTTATGCACCAAACTGGGATGCCTACATAGAGAAATAATTCTCCCTCTCCTCCTTCAGAGTCAAGGGATGAGGGTAACACCTCTGGGGGTGACTCAGACAGGAGCCTTGGATATAGGCTCTGACTTGCCCGCTGGGGGAGACTCTCTGTCTGCATGACTATCAAGGGAGGCCAGGGAGGCAAGGCTGGCAAATACAGGCATTTAAGCATTCAAATATATGTGCTTTTAATACATTCCTCGCACCCTGCACACCTCCCACTTATGCTTGAGGTACAGTGCTGAGGACTGTGGAAATACTGGATTTCCATTAGATTTTGTACTCTGAGCTGATATGCAAATAGAGGGGGATAAGCCAGCAAGATTAAACTTACCTATAATGATGTTCCTGTGAGCAGCAGGAGATATGTTCCAGTTCTGGTCTCAAGAAAAAGAGGACAGTCAAGGCCTTTGTCGCATCTAACCAGAGCCTTCCCCGTCAACTGCCAGCAAGAGAACAGAACACCAGCCACATGCTGGGCAGGGAAGGATGGTGGCAGTGGGAACATTGCTGGGGCAGAAGGTTTTAAGAAAAGCAAAGCTCAGGAGTGTGATACCAGAGCTGAATTTATAGCTTAGACTACAAGGACTGTAAATCTCTGCCAGCAGCAGTTCACTGTGTCACAATCCACTCCATAGCACATCCTAATGAGCAACCAGGATTTGTATGTGGTCTCTAGGTAACATCAGTCACTGACCTTAAAATATTTAGGGGCAACATATTTTGGGGTTAAATTGAGTTTTCATCAGATTATAGTAATCAGATAAGTCAGGTTTTTAAACCAGGTTGGTGACTTTTGACTTATATAACATGGTAACCAGCTACATATCTGGGTATTTGTAAGTCAGTGTTTTACAGTGGTATCGGAGCACTTCACCATGTGTAATGGGTTTCAACCTGTAGCAATTCAGTAATGCAAGGAATTAGAATTATTATTCCTCACAGATAAGGGCCTGAAAGACTTAAATAAAAGCATGGGAGTTATTATTAAGAGGTGGATATTGTCCGTTGTTTTTCCCTACACAGAAGGATAAGAAAAAGTACCTCTTATACATACATAGCATAGAATATCTCTTCCTTCTGCAGCTGGCCAACAAAATGCAACAGGTTCATGCTTCAGCAGCTGGGCTATTTGAATAACACTGTGTGCTTTAGCATGGCAAACACAAGCATGGTATGCAGAAGGAACAAGCAATGGGTAGATACAGTGACAGGTAGCGTCAGATAGTGACTGAGGAAAATGCATTCAATGAGCTTTCACGTTCAAAGCCAGGGCAATCTTGTCTTTTTTGTATCTCTCTCTCTTTCTGGAGTTTGTATTAAATACAGCCACAATCACACAATAATTCTGTTGGTCTCAGTGGAATTTACTGGGTGCTTGGCCCTTCTGAAATTTAAGCTCTGTACACACCTCCCTAACTTTTGGTTTCTCTTCTAGATGCATCTTCACCTAGCTGACCTGTGATACTGGTGGGCGTTTTCAGGTATCACGTCTGCATATACATACCAAATCTTGATTTTGAGTATCTGTTCAGACAATTTTGGGTGCCAGCTAACCACCCTACAACCATCACTTTTGCAGAAGTTTCTAAGGGAGATCTTTGGAAAGGTGAGATCAGAAAGGGCTTGGATTTGGGAACTTTTTGAAGGAGAGCAGCACAGCTATCGGAGAAGAACCTGGAGATTAATTTTGGGAACAAGATGTTCATAAGAGCCAGGGTGGAGAGAAGCATTAGGTTGTGGCACTGGTTTAGGATTTAGCAATGAAACTGAGACAGGAGGAAGTTAAGGGAGCGGAAAAGTAGAAAATGGCTATCAGAGAAGGGCATGGGCAAAGCTTTCCTTTTGGAGAAATTTTAATGTTCTCCAGAACCTTGAAAGTCAAATACACCTTCCCTCTAACTGATAATGAAATAATTGTTTTCTGGGAGATCCTACTCTTTAACCAGTTCATGCAATTCATCAACCAGAGTGCTCCTTGTGGTGTCCATGGCTCAGCCAAGCTATTTTACCCAGGCCCATACACACTGATGCAGAAAAACCTGGTATTCCCTCTACCCCCAGGCTGGTCAGACATAAACCAGGTTTAGGCTGAGAGCTCTCCTCACAGCTGCCTCTCAGTATGAGCACAGTGCCATGCTACTACAGCCCTGGCCTTTGCCTTCATGTAGGGTCAATGTGGACAGCAGAGCTCACACTTGCCTGCCCACTGGGTGGTCTTACCTTTCATGCCCTGGTGCTATGATGGCTCCTCCCAGAAAAGTTATTCCCAATGCTTAGTGGCTACAGACTTGTTTGTAAATACCCTCCCAATTTCCTGATCTACTTGTAAAGTCCTTTGGGTTTTCTATGTGCATGTGCAGTTTTTTCTTTCCTTCCTCCATTTCTTGTTTTTTCCCTATAAGTAGCAGCTCTCTGTGTTTACCCTTGCTTGGCTGCTGCCCAAAATGCTGCCATCAAAACACATCTGTAGAATAAGTGGTGAGTTTTTTTAAGGAATGTAAACAGCTAATAAATTGTTATGGGTTTTGCCCACAGAATCCATGCAGCTTTGATTGTTGGTACTTCTTTTATTTTATTTAATTTGTTGTTGGAAATGTCTTGCGTTAGTTTTTGTCGGATAACTGCTGTGAGCCCCACAGAATGAGTATGAAAATGCAAGAGGTAGTTTTGGGTTACTTCGGGCAAGACTTCAGGGCTGCTGAGAAAGTCCTAAAGGCAGCAAACAGGTCAAGGCAGGCTGATCTCTGCTCCTGACTTCATTATATGTGCCCACAAAAGTGTCACAGCAGATTCAGGCTTGTGGATCAACTAAGAAATCTTGTGGTTTCTTCCACATGGATTTCCATAAACTTGGGGCAATTTACTCTTCCTAGTGCATTAGTATTACTGACAGAGAGATTGCTTACCCAAGGAGTGACAAAGAATGGGAAAAAAATGCTTAACCCCTGCAAGTGGTGGCTACTACAAAAGGATGATTGCAGAAGGCAGGGAGGGAAGCAAAGGGCACTGCAGTGACTTTGGCCACAATCTTCTCTGTAATGCAGGGGAGTCATTTGTTCATCTGTAGCTGTCACAGGTTCATTCAGATTCCAGAAATGCACAAAGACAAGTGTATAATCTCCTTCTGTGATGGTTCAGCTGTAAAAGGTGCTGTAAAGGCTGTAACCTGTGGCACAGTAACATGACTAAACCTTTGCACTGAACTCGTGCCACAGGCTGTCCACACTCAATCATACGATCATTGGATCTACAGCTGTAAATGATGTGGTCAGCGAGGCTGGAGAGTCAAAGAGGAGTGGCTGAAGGCCATTCACAGTGTGCCAGTGGCGTCAGAAAATGATTCATTAATCATGGTGTTGTGATTGCTCAGGCTGGACTTTGATGCCATGACAGCCCCCTACCAGGCCCATGCTGCGACCCTCTCCACATAAGCAGAGTAATCCACCCACCAGCTGTGGCCAGCAGCCTTCATGTGCTCCCTGTGGCATATATTTGCTTGGCTAATTGAAAATTATTTTTACATGAGAATCAAATGAGAAGCATATCTGTGGGAAACTGCTCTCTTCCGTTTCAATAATGCTGCTGGTAGTGCTCAGATAATTTATGACTGTGGAGAGTGGGACAGCATGTGTCTTTTCTTAGAGACACTTAAGGTGGGACTGGGAATATTTGTGCACAGAGAACATTTGATTAGAAAACTATGGTAAGAATCTTGCTCTTCTTTACCTGCAGCCATACCCTTCTAGGAGAAGAGCCAAATTCTTAAATTTCTGTTGACAAGTTCAGGAAATTCAGATGTGTAATAGAGTGCTTTGGGTAATATGTTGAAATACAAGAGAAGTGGGGAAAAGACCATTTCAGAACATGCATGAAGGTCAAATTTTTGCCACCCCTTAGTCTGCTACGCATTTCCTGTTTCTAACTGGATGCATACCAGTGGAACATGAAAAAAAGCAGAGACATTTGTGAGGCTTGTTCTCACTGCCATTGCTACAGGTCTTTCTTCTCCACCTGACAAGAAATAATGGTGTGTTAGAAATATGTTTGTTTCCAACCAGTTGTTGACATAAAACTTTATTATTATTTTTCTTTTGCTGGTGCCCAAGGGCAAGACAGAGATTGCAACACATGAAGCAGACAGCTGTAACAGGCAGAAATAGATATCTGGCAGGAAAATCTAGACCACCTAAGTAAGGCACTTAGATTTCCTACTCAAGAAAAGATTTCTGCCTTTAAACCTTGATCCAGAAAACTTTACTTGTCAAGTTGGGATCATCAGGACATGGTAGACATAGGAGTACACCTAAATTTCTATCACTCTGGCCCTGAAGCACCTACTTCAGGGCTGTGTTCTGTTCCTCTGTCCATGGAATGTGAAGACCTTCAGGTTCATGACAGGGTTAATGGTCTTCTACAGGAGCAGAAGTGTTAAGGTTGCTGGTGGTATCAGCTTCTTCCTCAGATAGGATCTGATCTGCAGCCTTGCTTAGAAAGAGTATCTGGATAATCTCTGTCTCCCAAGGGATTATAATGCCTCCTTTTAACCAGGACAATGTCCCCAAGAGGAGGCACAGGGAAGGGACCTGTTCCCATGCTCCCGTCAGACCCCAGCCCCTGCTGACAGGAGCATAAAAGCCTGGAAAATCCTGGAACAGGGCAGGAAAATCAAGCAATAAGGAGCCTGATCCTATAGATAGGGTCCCAGGGTGGGGTGGGGTGAAAGTGCTGTTCCTTAGCCACCCCCCAGCCAAGGGGCAGACAGTGGGACTGCTCTCAGAGGAATCTCCTTCCAACACCAAGGAGCAGCCAGGCACCCAGATGGCTCCTTTCTGCAGGAGCTGCACATGAAGGGACTGAGAGCAAGAGCCCACTTCTCCTGGTCCACAGCACAGAATGCTAATTAGACAGAGGAAGGAGCCACTCTTCATATATGGCCAGTGCCAAGCCTATTTCCTACTGCAGCAAGGAGTTCCCCAAGAGAGACCTGTGCTCTCCTCCACACCCAGCCAAACCCAGATTATTGAGAAATTTTCCATGTAACCAGAGAGCGCCTGCAGAGCTGCACAGCTGCACAATCCCTCCTGAGACACAGATTCACCCAGATCGGGTTGGATAGAGAGGCCAGGCCAGGACAGAGGTGAGTCTAACAAAGAGAGATGGTCATAAGGTCTGTTTGTACCTCAGGAAAACTGATGCTGTCCTGGGATGACCTCTGAATAGTTTCTGATCTCTGCTTGCAGATGGCTAGTATAAACCATTTTGGGGAGGGTGATGTAGCTTATGTGGAATTTGTGGGGTCATGCACCATCCTGCCATCCTACTTTTCTCCCAGCTGAGGCAGAAGGGTGAATCAAGTGTGGAGCAATGCATCTGGGCAGCAGAAGAAATGTTTTTCAGAATATCATCTGCTGCAGGGCCAGCATGGGGGCTTTGGGGTGTGGCTGAGCAGGAGGCTGCAGCTCAGTGGTGCTTCCTGAGCATCTTTTGCATGCCTGAGCAGAGTGCTGGCCATCAGGCTGCCCTGTGCATCCCCTGTGCTGTCACAGGCACTGCAGCAGCTGTGCCATGCACCACTCCACTGATGATGCTATCTGAAAACATGTTCCAGCATTTAGGTTGCAAAATATATCAGAACTATGCTTCCCCAGTCCAGCACTTTTCTGTCTCAATTCATAGCTCTGTCCCAGCTGTTTGGGGTGCACGCCTAATGCCCTAAACAGGAATGGTGACCAATTAAGTGACAATCTGCACGGAAAGATGTCAGACAGGGTACAGGACCTGTAAAGAGGTTTGCCTCTTCCTGCAGTGCATCAAGCGGTTAAAATAAAAAATTGAATGCAGTGGATTTGGTGATCAGTTTAAACAGTAATAACAATCTAACAACTCCCTTCCTGAGGACCAGCTCACCTGTAAATAGAAATACTCAGAAATAATCACTGATTTAAATAATCTGCAGCTGGATGTCACGTTCAGATTCTTTTTTGGTTCTGATGTCTTTTGAACTTGAGGGTCACTAATGTTCCCTGTAAGAAATTCAGTCAGAGTCCTACCAAAAATTATATCCAGTTCCATACAAACTAAAGTAGATAAGTTCAAATAGTCATTTCAGGAGTGCCATTGCCTCACTCTTGCTTACTTGCCCTGGTAAGGTTGGACCCTCAGGCAGTACAGCAATGCAGTTTATACAGGTAAATGGAGACCTTCAGACACATTTATGAGGACCATGTATCTTACAAGGTTTTAAAATATTTTCAGCACTAGGTTTAGTTTCCAATTAGTCATATGAAAAAATGTGATATTCCCTAGTTTTTCAAAGCCATTCCTCATTTTCTTTATTGTGATTTCAGGATCTGTGTATGCTATGACACTTTTTACCGTGATTTATGGCTTTAGGTGAACAATATGCTGTATGTGGTGTTAATTGCAGTGGATGGAATCCAGAGGCATTAAAATGCTCGTCTTCCCTCTGTGCTAATGAGCTTTGATTTCTAACCTGTCAGCAGGGATTGCGTATTAGAGCATCATGTTTGTGATTCTCCACAGCAGCTCAAGTGTCAACACTGTCATTCAAGCACCCTCCATTCCCTCCTCCCCAACCTAGTTTTGACACAAGAGAAAAATTGATTTGTGCTGAGACTTGACCTAGGCAGTGTCTGAATGCACTAAGGATACAATAGAAATAAATAAAGGAGCTCAGGAAAGAGGTCCAAAAGAGGAACTGGTCAGTTTGAGAAAAAATACACTTTCTAATGATACTCCATTCCAGAGAATAAGATATTATTTTCTTTGAAGTGGATGGCATCATTCTGTCTATAGGTTTGAGCAGGTGGTGAGAAATACAGAGCTCCTAATAGCTAATAATTGTACTGAAGGAGTTTCCTTCTTTGGATTTATGGTAGCCCAACAATCTCCCACTTAGGTTTCCCTTTTCTTAGACAGGGCTAAATGCTTCCTTCTTCTCTCAGGTAAGAATCAGTTAACTTGTTAACATCCACAGAAGAGATATACTAGATAAAGCTATATTGTGCCTTTCAGAGAAAGTCTGGATTTTCTTCTCAGTTAGTTACAAAAAAATTATCTTTGACTTTTTCTGATCAATTTAGGCATTACCTCACAGAAGTCTAGCTGATATTTGACAGTATTTCTATCAAACATTTCTATCAAACATGAAAACAAGTCCATACATTCACTGAAAAGAAACTAAAAACCTAAATTAGTATGCCAATGTGCTATGACTTCAAAAATTAAATGGTAACACAGGACGTGTAGGAAAGAAAGTGTAATAAATCAGTGAAAATTCATCTGCCAAGTGTTTCTTATGACATGCACTTGATATCATCAGCTGCAATATGTTCTGCTGCACATTTAACTGGAAAAACAGGAATAAATATTATTAATGATAAAGGCAGTTGCATCAGTGTTTCATCTAGTTCCTTATAGTGCAGTTGATATAAAACTTTAGGACTGTTTTTCTTTGTTTTTTTAATTATCTCATTAATCCAGTACATCTTCCCCATTTTTTGAAAGCCTGAATGTTTGTGTTTCCTATGTTTTCATTTTTTTTAACTCTGTAGTTATAATGCTGTACTGACATACGTTTTTTTAATTTAATTGCCATGTTTGTTTTGAATTAAAACCAACCTGTCTGCACTTAATAATGCAAACAATTAAATATTCTCAGCAAGATTCTTACTGTGCCAGCTGAGCGTCCTCAGAAGATTTTTTTTTCAAACTGCTTTATATATTGCTTTTAATTACATTCCTTTCCCAAGCGATTATATCCTCATATAAGCCCCATTCCTGCAAGGTATCCTGGCACAGAAACAGAGACGTAAAGGTAGAAGAGTACTGGTAAGGACCACTGGGGAAAAAAGGCCTTTTGGTCAAAGCTGAGGGATGCCAGGAATGCTGTAAGCATTGAAAATGCTTCTCTCTGGTGAAAAAGCCAAAGGAAAACTCAAACTGTTTTGAAGGCATGAGGAAGCAGTAGGTTCTAGTTACCCACCTAGACAGCTTCTGGGAGGACCAGAAGTAGATATGAAGTATTGGAAGAATCTTCCTTTTGGGAAAAAGTGTAGTAGGCCTGATGCTGGGCCCCCTGAAATTGTGTTTTTGGATCACAGGGTTAGAGCTCAACTGTTGCTTGGGGAGAGAGGTGTGAAGGTGACATGGGGAGACTGCGGAGAGGAGCTGTGATGTCCAGGAAGAGCCAGCACACATCACCAGCTGTAAGGCTATGACTTGGAAAGGAAGCAAGGCTGGCAGGGAAAAGTCAATGCTGGTCACCCAAATCTTTCCTTAGAGGGAATAAAATTTCTGTAACCAGGTCCCATTCCATGACAAGACTCTCTTGAGAGTATTTGCTGACTTGGTTGAGCACAAAGAAATAGTTCAGGAGTTCGGGCATCAAATGTGTCTGGTTTTAATGGTCCCCCAATACAGGCCTCGATCTCTGTGTTTTAGGAACCCCAGTTGGCTGTAGTGGTTTGATGCACAAAAAAGCCTTTCAGGTTACCAGGTTCGGGAGAGACACAGCTATAACTGACAGCTGGCAGTGCTGACTGATTAGCAGATAACACAGATGATCAGCTTCTGTTATCCTATTGACTGGAGCCAAGAAACCAAACATGGACAGCTCCAAAACTTTAGAGTTAGGTGGGATATCCCAAATTACTCACATCTACAGACATACATAAGCCAAACCACTTCAGCGTGTTTGCTCCACTAGTCTTCATTTCTCAAGTGCAGACTGAAGATTGAAACTCCCTTGGTAACAAAATTGTATCTTCATATTTGAAAGTGTCTTAATTTTAGCTGTTCCTTTTTGTTCTATTTTCTAAAATGAAAATGATTCTGGTATCTCTGGTGTGTAGGCAGTATGGCAGGTCCAAGCATGATGAAATTTAACTAAATAAAAACAAAGCTTATGTTTTCAGATTTTTTTCCTTAGCAGTCAGGACTAGGCAGCAATATGTGGTGGAGGCTTGTTTACTTTTAATGCAAGTTGCGATTCTGATGTGATTGCAGGATTCTGGGAGGTCAGGCAAATGCAGTTGACTATTAAAATTAATATTTTTAAAAGAAATAAACTTTCTCACTCATTTCTGCCTTCCAGGTGGAGTTCCTACTTATTCATCTAGACCTTAGTAACTGAAAGAGTTAATTTCACATTCTGCAAAAATGCAGTGGTGAAATCAGGATCAGCCTCGCATTAGGAAAGCATGATTAGCTCCCAGGTAATGATGACCCTTAAGTCCTTAACGTAGTTATTGATTTCCAAAATACAATCACCCTTCTGTAACAGTAACCTACATTTTTATGTCAAGGTTAATGACATTATGTTAACCATATTCAAGTGCATGTGGATCAGATGAACACAGCTTATCAAACAATCCAGATTGCTCCCAAGTGTCGCCTCTTTATTTAACAGCTAGCAGTAGTAATTGATACTTTTGTAATATTTTTAAAGCAAAGCTTCCTCATAAGCACTAATGATCTTGGCTGAAAGTAGATATGAGACAACACAAGGAAGGAAATTATGCAAATTTTAATTCTGTCTTTCTTAAATTCCTCCTTTGACTTTTAACAGATGAAAAATAGTTTTTACCAGGTGAGATGGTGTTGTCTGTATGGAAATAATTCTTGGAGGATCTCCTTGGCATAATTTGTTCACCTCTTAATCAAGTTTTTCAAGGGGTACAGCCAGTGTTGTGATCTCTGTCTCAGGTTTAGTGTCTGGAAGGTAGAAAAGAAACCGAAATGAGCTGTATTTTCTCCTGCATTAGTTTTGTCCCTGCTCTATGGTTCAGTGAAGAGACTGATGTTTGACAGCTTTTGATTTCTTTAAGGACTCAGTTCCTCTGCTAGAGGAAAGATTAACAAAAGTAAGTGCAGAGCTGCTGTACAGTATTAGAAATGGGGAAACAAATTTATTTTCTGTTAGTTGCTTACCATGAGAAGGAAAAGCTGTAGCACATGAATCTAAATGTGTCCACTGGGTCGTCTGTGCAATTCAACTCTGAAAGCTGAGACAACTGCACCTCTTTCTTTATCCAAAAGTACAGGAGAGCTCAGGTCCCCATCTTGGGATGGCATGGGAGGGCCAATGTTTTTTTTCTAATAAAAACTCTCTGGAGGAGTTAACACCAATAAACAGAAGAGACTTGTCCTTATGACAATTTTTTTTAGAGAAAGAATGTGAAAGAATGTCTTTTCCATAAGTGTCACTGTAATATGAACACGAGAATGCATTGCTATTTCTTTGTCACAACACACTAATGCATCTTTAAAACAAGAGTTTTATGAGTTGGCATAGGTGAAGAGCATAGCTATTTATGTATCTGTATTATGCAATAGTTGAATATATGTACCTACAAAAAAGCATGCTTTCTATCTGGCTTCCCCATTCCTTTTACCCTTCTGCATTGTTATTTACTACATGTGCTGTATGCAGCAATAAGAGGAGAAAAACAGCTGAGTTGTGGCAAACCCAGCACGTTTGTGGTGCTGTGAATTCAAAAAGGAAGATAACAGAAGTGTACTAATATTGTATGGAAGCAGCAGAATCCTGAAAAAATAAACCAATGATAAACAATTCAAAGGCTAAATTTAGTTTCTGTGTTGAATCATGTATTTACCAGCTATTAATGCATAAAGAGCCAAGACAGGGAAAAGCAGGTCCCCCTGCATCCACTTGTATATGAATTATTTTTGTGCTGAATATTAGACTCCTTTAGCCACATAAAAAATTTGGGATGGGAGATATTATTTTTATAGCCTTTGCGCTGTGCAGTAGTCAAGACTTTTAATTTCCTTCATTTGACTGTGATTCCCAGACTGAAAAAAATTTCCCCTGGTAAATAATTCAGGTTCTCTTCCTGTCACTGCAACAAAAGCCTACTTTTATACCTGCCAACACTTATGTGTACAGAACAGTATGCAAAAGAGTGCCCAAATTAAAAGATTTATTAAAACTTTTGCAATGAGAAACTTAAAATGCTGTGAGCACATTTTCTTTGTTGCAAATGTCCTTCCATAACTTCATTTTGAAGACACTTTTCTTCCAACACAAGTCATCCATAAACCTACACAACAGACACAAAATGCCGCTCTGCTCCTGCTTAACTGGTGTTATTCAGAGCGAAAACAGACTCACCCCTGGGGTGGGGACTACAGGACAGGCAGTGGAGGTGCAGGGAGTGTCATATTGCTTTGTGGAAGTGCTGGCATGTCCTTGGAGAGCCCCAGGAATGCACCCTGGGGTGGGTGCTCACAGCTTCCCTGGCCATGTCCCATCCCTCTGCCCCTTCTCGGGGACTGAGGGGATAAATGTACTGCCCAGGGGCTCTGGCAGCTGCGAGAGGTGAAGCCTTCACATCAGACCTGGAAAGCAGGTGCAATTTCTGAGTAGAAGTGGCCAAAGAGAGACAGGAGCTCTTTCCAAGAATCCATTGGAGAACCATCGGAGCTGATGGGACAGTTCAAGTATTATGTCTTTTTATTGCAAATAAACTTTTCACTTTCTTTATTGTGAAAGAAGGCAACTCCAATCCCACCTTCTAGTGCCTTCTCCTTTTGGAAGGAGCCAGTCCTGTGGACCATAAAACTTCTCCAGCAGGCAGAAGTGCTGCAGGGGTGCTGTGAGTGAGAACAACTCTGTGGGATGGGGAATAATGCGAGATTGTGATGGTGATGCAGCAGCAGCAAGGTCCAGAGGAGCAGTGTCAGTGGCACTGGTGTTGCAGGGCTGGTGAGCAGCTGAGGAAGAGCAGCAGAGCATTGGTTTGGGGGTGGCAAATGGCTGAGTTGAACTGAAGCCATGAAGAACATGAAGAAGAAGCCATGGAGAACATATTTAGAGATAGAGCTAATTATGGGGGTCTTGCATCTAGAAACAGAGCTGTGAATGCTTTAGCTGAATGTAGTAACAGGCCTCATGTATTTCATACCCTTTGAGAAAGAGATCTCCTTGCTAATTCTCTAAGAGTAGGCAGTGAGCTGTCAGTGATACATAAGGAGGTACTATCTAACTACTGCCTCACTGAGCTGAAAGAAGCATTTCAGGACTACTGCCAACACAGGTTGGAACAACAGCATTTCACCTAGTGACGTTTATTCAGATTTTTTAGGTTGGTTTTTACATTATTATTCTTTACCTAATAAAAAGGGGGGAAAGAGAGACCTGTTTACTTAAATCTTTCTTTCTAAATCTAGTTTTTGCCACCCAAGAAATACTGCTTGTTCTTCATCCCTGGTTTGGTTTCATTTCCTACATTTGAGTGAGGAAAAATTTCAGTGTTTCTGATAAGGTTCTTTAGAAAAATGATCCTTGCACATTTGCTGCCTGACACTGCCTGGCATGCATTCAGCTGCAAGGATACAAAATCTTTATCCTAGTGCTTGTAAAGTAGATCTCAATCCTTTGTCTAACTGAGCAGACACTGGGATTTGTCTTCATGCAGTTATTGAGAAAACATGGCGAACACATTTTAACAGATCTCTGACAAGACCTCCAATCCTGATGTTAATTGAATGTTTTTTCAGGGATATATTTTCGATGTTGTTTTTCTCTGCTTGTCCAATTTGTGTACTCCTGAGAGCAGGGAGATGACAAGTATTAATGCCTGTTTGCATTAACCCAAACTTTATTCTCACTTAATTAACCATGATTAATGTCAGGAGGCAAAGGAGCAGCATCAAGCTATTTTCAACAGCTCTGTACTGATGAGTTCAGGAAAAAAAAAACCAAAAGAACAATCAAATAGTGCCATTTCAATGCTGGTTACAATAAAATCCAGGCAAAAGATGCATTGGTTTAAAGGCAAGGTTTGTTCTTCAACCTCAGACAACATCCTGGTAAATTGAGAGTGACTGTAACCCTTTGAAACCTCACTTAAGAATCATGAACCAAAACTAAAAGTATGACCCCCAAAATTAAAATAAAAGAAAAAATATTACCCAGAATTACTTAGTACTCATAAATCTGTGTAAACTGTACTTGAGTAATATATTCTCAGTGATTTTGGGGAAACGGGACAGCCCAGTTTTATATTGGTACTATTCCTTATTAATCTCACAAGCTGAATATACAGTTTTTATCCAATGCCAAAAATAAATCACAGGTTGATTAAGATACCAGCTAGGTCTCACAAAGGAGACCAAACAGCTGTAGGCTAGTGAGAAAAGCAGCAGAAATGGCAGGCCTGGCATTTGAACTGAGCTGCTAGAAACACCTAAGCTCTCTAAGAGCTCTCTTTCAAATCATTGCAAGGATTGAAAATGAAAGATGTTAAAATAAAGTTAAGATTGATCTTGCAACTTTCATGAGGTCTTCATTGGGAAACCTGGGACTTACAATGGCAGGGTGAACTCCTGGTGACCGCCTGTGCTAGGTGATGATCTAATCTGAAGAATTAATGTAAAGGGAGTGATTTGAAAATAGACAGAAAACTGATGAATGATTTTCTCCAATGGATGTGACTGTGCAATATTTCTAAAAGGTTCATGGAAAAGCAGTTCTGTTCTTCTTGTGCTAGAAGGGAATGTTTCTTTTTCTTGATGCTTTTGTGGTCTGGAACCTCCATGAGGGATCTCTTATTCCCTTTTTCCTCATGTACAGGGATGAGGGAGAAATGAAGTAAGATTTTCTAAGCTTCAAGGCCTTGAATGGAAGCAGCACAAGGCAATAACTGGGTGGGACTTCTACTTTTCCCTCTTTCCCATGGAAGTCTGTTTTCGTACGTGCTCCTGTTTCTCCTTTTGTCTGTGGCACAGAGAAGACATTAGCTCATGGCTGCTCACTAGAAAAGGAGGAATAGAAAAAGACACAAAATGTAGGAGCCACAGATGAAAAAGGGGAGGAATAGAGAGCTGGAAAGAAGAGCTGGGCATATGAAGACTGGAACAAGGACAATCAGGGACTGGTACAGGGAAAGGCAAAACATAGGAAAAGAAGCAAATAACTACATCAAAACTATAATTGTGTAGAAAATGGAAGAGGACTATGGAAACGGAATCAAAAAATCCAGCAGTTTGTCCTCTTCTTGTGTCCTCATTTAGACAAATTCTTTCACATATAGTAGGAAATTATTTTTCTGAAGATCCATGCTATAACAGTAATCTTGCTATGAATAAATCCTTTGAGGAATTGTCTTTCTTACTCAAGGAGTGAGAGCTCTAGTTTTAGAAAAGCTTTCCCCCGATTATTCGTTCCAAATGGAATTTTATGTAAGGAAAGAAAACCTTTTCCCTTGCAGCTGAAGCCATAGGAAACGGGTGAAGGAATAAACTTGTCATGGATGACCATTTACTGATGTCACTCTTCTTGAGCATTCAGCAGAGCAATCATTTTAGGGAGAAGCAATTTGCCAGTAGCACCATGTTTTCACTGGACTACGGCCTTGCCACTTGTAATCTCTAGGTACGGTCTTTGGTTGGGAGGTCTCTTGCCCTTGGTGGGTTTCAGTGGAGTCCAACAGGCGAGCTACATAGGCTTTCAGAGCATTCCAGTCTTAGCCACATAATTATAATGTGCTTTGTCTTCAGGCCAGCTTGGGGAGAGTAGTTAGTATGAGTCATATGGATTTGAACTTGATATTTCATAATAACATTGGTGGTTTTCTAACAAATTTCTCTCTTTCCCTCTTTTACTCTCTCTCTTTGAATACACTATCAACCAGTTTTTCTTTTCCTAAAGTGAAGAAGATAAAGCAGTCTGTCACGCCCCTCTCAGTCCCCGGTATTCATGTGGAAACCTTTGCACAACATTGTAGCAGGGTGAAAAGGTGTCTCGGTGTGTGATGTGACTTTGTGCAATGCTTAAAAGCAACAGAAGGAAATTTTATTGCTTACTCAGCATTTATTTAACTATTTGTAAAATTATATCCTTGGTCAAATGATTTCTAATTTAATAGCAGGAATGATCTTATAAGATTTTAAACCCTCATTCTAAATAATTATGCTGCTATAAATATGTCCTTTCTTCATCTAATTTAAAAAAAAAAAACAAACTAAATTAAATATTGTACATGCAAGAATCTGAAATAACAGAATAGGACATTTAAATTTTATGTTTGGCTAACAAATAAAAGTATTTCCATCAGTAATTTTAATCTACAGAGCAAATCTTTGACCTCAAGGTTTTCACAGCCTCATTTTTCTTTCCAAAAGAAAGCAAGCTGGCCAAAGCACCATGACAGCAGAGCTGTTTGGGATCCTGTAGGACAAACCCCATGGGGCATCTGCTAAGGGGTAAAGTAACTTGTCTGCAGGTCTGTTCTGGGGAAAATTTCCAGTAGCAAATGCAACAATCAGCAGTGGGATAGGAAGTGGAGAAAATATCCATGGACCAATACAACACAGCTTTAGAAGAGCTCTCACATTTTCTTACCTAAGTCTCTGCTGTCCTTGCAGGATAGCCAGTATCTCCACTGGAAGGAAGAGGGAAGGACTCTGGAGTGGGAAAAAGTGCAGCTAGTACCAAATGAGCTGTTCCTGCTCAGGAATCAAACCATCAGCAGGAAAATACCTAACACAGAGATAAAAGAATTGCTGTGCATTTAAATGTATCTTAAATCTGGTATTTACTGCTGCCATTAACACAACCTGGTTGGCATTTGCAGCCACTAACTCTCTGTTCCAGGGAGGCATCACATATTATTATTCTTCCTCCCTTTCTAGTCACTACTTTAGAGTGATGGGAAAATAAAAGGATCATCCAGATTTCCCCCCCAAACTTGCACGTCTATGGATGGGCTTCTTAAAGACTGTTCTGACCCCCAACTGTTGGCTGCCCTAAGACCCAGACAGAGTCTCTCCTTCTACTGAAGCTGAAAACAAGGTCAGAAAAATCTCATCCTTACTGGAAAAAAAAAGAAGGATTCACTATCTCTTCTGTTGCTGAAATTATTCACGTGAATAATTGCATTTTATTCAAACAATCTTGGGAAAAACTAAAAATCCGAGGCACCAGAAGTGCTCTAGTACCTACAGGGATATGAAAGGGTTTGGCATGGAGCTTTGCAGTTTTGTTTATAAACTCATGCTAGACATTTGTGTGCTTCTTTGTGGTGCATTGTCATCTCAGCAGGGCCTTTCACAATTTCATCAGGAACAAGGGAAACCTTTCACTGGAGTCCTACATCAGTGGAAACAGCAGATCTTACTCGTGTTCTTGAGGAGACAGAGTGCTTGTATGTCTTATTTCATGGGCCTTAGCTGTGCTGGACACATAATGGGGAGCTGGCCAGGTGATCCCATGAAAGGAGGAAGAAGTTATACACTCTTGGGTGTTTGTGATTAGTGAAACCCAACTGAAATACAAAGCACAGGCCAAATGCCATGCATAATAGATGCATTGTTTCTGGCAGGGCTTATTGTAGATGTATAACCCAGATGTTGAAGATTTTTTTTACTATTCTGATTTCTATTTTTTTTTCAAGCTCAGATTTCCTTACGTGAAAATCAGTCAAGTGGATTTAATGTGAATGCATGCAAATTCTAGTCCTTTGGACTGTATGATTCTGTTTATTTCTGCTTCATGGTCTACTCTGCAGAGCTCCCCACTACTTCTTTGTTTCTGATTCTGACTGTGCTTTTATCAAGTTTGCCTGCCATATAAAAATGTGGCTTTTTTCTGGACCTCATCCAAAGGCCACTGAAGTCAGCAGGTTCACAAAAGATTCAGAGCCAGCTGTCACTGGCACTATTTCCATTCATATTCTTTTCATGTAGCGTGTTCTGCTTTTATAGTGCCATTCTCTTTCACCAATATTAAAACAAAACTTCCATCACTGCAGTGCAATCTATTTAATATTCGTATTTTGATTTTTGTCTTTATAAGTAACGGCTTTTTCATAGCATTCCTTAGTTTTCTGGGATGATATGTGAATCCAGTGAGTGTAATGATAAATTGCCAAGCACAAATGGAACTTTAGTTCTCAATGTTGTTAAATAAGGTTTTGCTGCCTAAAAAAATATTACTGTGAAATGTATCCTTGATTTACTAAGTCTGTACAAAAATAGATCAGTAATGTTTTTCTGACAGCATTAAAAATGAATGGTCAATCCATTCTCTTGCATGTGGGAAATCAGCATTCAGAACAAATATTCAAGAATGTTTGGTTCATCCTCATCATTAGACTTCATTGTTCTGAACCAGAATTGTAAAAACCTTGATTTAACTTCATTAAACAAGTAAAGTGAATTCTTCCATGCAAGAATTTTTTCCCTTGTCTTTAATCTTTGCATCTAAGACTGAGAACATAATCTGCTCAATGTCTCATTTGGGGTTGCTGTGGAAGCTCCCCATTAGTCTTTGCCCTCTTCAGCTCCCAGCTGTTACAATCCACCATTCAAAAAATTCTGCACTTAATACATTAAACAAGTGAACTCTACTTCCTTCTGCTCCATTCAAAGGGAAGAGGCCAAATAAACCCATCTCCTGCACAGCCCTCCAGGGCTCTCCGCATTATCAATATTCCACAAGAGCTTCAAATTTTACAGGACACAGTGGGACAAGGAAAGAACAGCCCTGTATGTCACAAGACCAGGCAGACACCCAGGGGATGCCAGCACCACAGTGCAGTGCCTCTGCCGCTGGGATCAAGATCAGTGCCAGCAGCAGCTGTGTCTGTCAGAGGACATGCAAAGCAGCCTGACTGCGCCCAGAGACCTGAGACCTCCCCATGCTGAACCTGGATTTGCCTGTAGATCCTTGGGCTCCCACTGAAGTCTTCTCCTTTTAAACAGCAACCAGTTCAAGCTGTGGCATTTTAAAAACACTTCTATCTTTTTTTCCCTGTGCACAAGTCTACAAACCCCCAAACATTTTAATCTGCTTACTAGCCTTTAATTATACTAACTGCCTATTGGATCTATACTCGTCCAAAAAAAAAAAAAAAAACAAAAATCGTTGGCTGTTGTGTAATTTTTTAACCGTGATTGATGAAGCATATTTGTGTACCATTAGGTCATGTTTGTCTGAGTTTAACTTCTTATTTGGCAACTACACCATTAATTAGCAATATTGCTGATAACTTCTATTTTATATAACCAGCAAGCTGTTTTTCCGTATAAGCTGGCAGTGGAAAACAAGAAAAGGATATTTGCATGGTGCCTCAAGTCTGGATAAGAATGACCAGAGAAATACACACAACTTTTTTGGGATTACTATCTGTTAAACATTCTTTTTTTTTTTGACAGGCGTTATTTTCTTTGGTGTTCTTACTGTGGTTTCATTTCTTTTCACCATTACAGTACACTCCTTTGCATCTCTGTTTTAAATGCTCTCTGAGTTTGCAGTGAGGCCAGTAGCATATTCCTGAGGTTGCATGTTTCCTGTTGCAATACTCAGTTTTTAGCTTCTCAAAACTCTTCCAAACTTTCTCCATATGGAAGGCAATTTTCCGTCTAACTTCCATCTAACTTATTTATCTGAAGGATATTTCTAAACATTTGGAAAAGCTAAAACTGTAGTGCCAGTGTTTTGGGAATGAAAAATATACTTCTACCTCTCTCAGAACTTCACATCTTCTTTTACTTTAAATGTAGTTTCTTCTAAGATTTACAGCTACGATATGAAGTTTCAGAAAAGGATAAACCTTATATTAGGAGCTTATCTTTTACTGTCACTATGAAAATTCAATTTTGGTCAAGAGACAGCCCTTTGAAACACTACATTTCTATGGAGAAGTTCAAAACTTCTCTGTAGAAAGTGGTTGTAGTTCACCAGTGAAAGTCTCCAGAGATGTGACTTCTCCCTGCCAAAGCTTCCAGATCACATGCAAGGACCTTGCAGCCCTAAGCATGCAATGCTGTTCAACTCGACATTGGTAATTCTGCACTGCACTTGCAAACCTGAAACATGGGAAAAACACTAAGTCCACATCTCAGAGCAGCTTTCTGAAACTAGGTTACAAATTATGATGAAGCACACACATGCTGCAATGAAAGGTACTGTAAAGAGCTCTTGAGGATGTGAATAACCCTTATATCTGAGCTTCATCAGTGAAGAAGGAAGACAGCTTGGGTTGTTGTGGTTTAACTCCAGACGGTTTGTTCACCCACACACACCCTCAGTGGAAACAGGAGCAGGATTGGAAAAATAAAGCCCATGGGATTAGATAACAGTTTAATAATTGAAATTAAATACAATAATAAATCTAATAAATCTAACCAATATAATAAATATAGTAGTAGTAGTAGTAGTAGAAGAAGTGAAAGGGAAGAGAACAAAAAGAGAGAGAGGGAAATAAAACTCAAGAGAAACAAGTGATGTGCAATGCAATTACTCACCGCTCAATGAACAATGCTCAGCCTGCCCCCAAGCAGTGATCAGTGCTTCCCAGCCAGCTCCCCTCAGTTTGTGCACTTGGCATGACAGTCTGTGCTATGGAATATCCCTTTGGCCAGATCAGGTCACCTGTCCTGGCCATGCTTCCTCCCGGCTTCTTGTGCAGCTCCTGCCTGGCAGAGCAGGGGAAATTGGAAAGTCCTCAACTCAGGGTAAACACTACTTAGCAACAACCTAAACATCACTGTGTTATCAACATTATTCTCATACTGACTCCAAAAAACACAGCACTGTACCAGCTACTAGAAAGAAAAGGAACTCTACCCCAGCTGAAACCTGGATAGCATTGCACTGAACAATGGAAAGAAAAGAAAATTGTTGTTATTCATTAATTGAGTACAGTCAGATTTTTGTACTAAGAAAGAACCCATGGAAAGAAAAAAAGAACATGAGCAGGTGATCATGTCATGCATGTGAAAGATGGTATCCTAGCACATGTACACTGCCTTGCTGTTTCACAGTTCCTGGACATCATGCATTTTCTAACTCCTGAACTCTTAATAATTAGGTCTTTAACCTAATCTCTGTTACCTATCTCACAAGTGATAGATGAAGAAGAATGTCTTTGTAGATAAAGTGCTGACCTGGGACCTGGAAAGAGTAGGCTCCTTTTTCGATTCCACCACGTTTGTAGTAGAAACCAAATCTATAAAATAAGTATAATTTTAAAATATATATAAATTTATACTTATACAATGAGCACTTTATTTACCTATTCTCTGTCACATCTATTTGATGTTTTTAATTTCAAAACTTTTTGGGAAGTTCTTGTCTCTTATTCAGTATTTGTCAGTCTCAGCTGAGGCCTGTGGTTGTCATTTTAAGATTAACTTTGTGAGCTCTGTTCAAAACTCACCGAAACTTAATAAAGCTTTCCCAGAGAATACAGGGCATTCACGAAGGCTGTGGGAATTTCTCTACAAGCAAACCCCAAGCACTGCATCTCTGCTCAAAAAACATATGAAGACAAGAAACTAGCCTTTTTATCTTGAGATGTATTTAAGAGGTTCAAAGTAAATTAGATGTGTAGTCATCAGTGGATTGATTATTTGTACTAAGTGAAAAACCATTGCAGACCCTGAGACAAAATAATTTAAATTAATGTTGTAGACCTAAATGAAGAAAAAGTTTCTCCTGGTATTTTTCCCCCCGGTTTATCAATTCTAGCTGTAAGAATTAGAGCAAAAAGCAGAAAAAGAGGAGTGTGAACAAGGCAAAAACAATTATTAAGAGATTAATATTACAGTCTAACTTTAAGCAAGATTGCCCAGTAGCTTCAGCTTGCGTTTAGAAATCAGACTTCTGACAGATATACCAGCAAGAGTTTCTTGTAACTTGCAGCCCAGCGGTGCTTAGGAGAATGTTTTGATCCCAAAAGCAATGGTATTAAACCACTGAGCCAGGAGAAGGAGCTGTGATTTGGCTAGGTACACAGCCTTTCTCTGAGAACTTTCAAGACCTGCAGTCTAGCAGATGGCACTGTAATAAGCACAGTTGTGTTTCTCCTAGGCTGCCTGATAAATTCTGTGCCCTTGGTTTTGACTATGCTGAGATTTTCATGAACCATTGTTTATTTTCTTTGTCTTGGGTTTTTGCCTAATTCCTTTTACAAACTGTTCTTTATTTCTCCTCAAGTTCACTGGTTGGTTGTGCAAGGAGCCTGGCCAGGAAGGCACATTAGCTTCACTTGAGGCAGAGATGGAGCAGGTGGTGACGGGGTCACAGGCACAAAGTTGTAGCATAGCCCTGCCAAAGCTTGGGGCACTGTCTCCACTGCCCAGAGCTGAGCTCTTGGCTCTCCTCAGCCTCAGCACGCACACTGCGCCCTGCTCTGCTCACATGACTTCAACAGGCATTTCAGGGTGCTCTGGTAGCAGTGCCTGTACACTCAGAATGACGAGCAATTGCCTGCTGATGGTGGATTCTGTGTGTGAATAGTGTTCTCTGGGGTTTGCTCTGGGTTTTGTTAAATTTCCTTTGAACATTCAGGTCAGCGCAGGAGAATTCTATCCCTTTCTCATTTTCTTTTTGAGTGACTAATACACATGTTTAAGATTCAGTTGGTGCCAAGAAGGCCCTTAATTGATTCCTACAAATAGTAAGAGAGGATGCAAGTGGTGTGATCCTCTTTTAAAAGTAGGAAACCCTTTTCAAAAGGTTGAGAGGGTGACATTGCTGAAATATGCCTATAATAAGGAAAGCTGACAGATGCAAAGCTTCTTCATGATCTAGAAAACAAGGAAAAAAGGAAGTTCAGCTCAAGGTTCCAGCACAGAGGAATCTAATTCCAGGTAAAGAATGTAATTATTTTTATTGCAGAAGTATTGTTTTATTATGATTTTATTGTAAACATGCATTTAAAAAAAAAATTGAAACAGTAGGGCTTTTCCAGGAGGTATACAGTACAGAAAGGAAAATGATTCATAGGAAGAGAGAAGCAGATAAACAGCAAATCTTAGAATATCTGTCACATACACTATACAAACATTGCCTTGCACAGCAGTCACAGCAGTGCTGTGAGTTACAGGAGAAAGAAGAAGTAGATGGTATCTTCAAATTTAAGTTTACAGCTCAGCACTGCTGACAGGAATTCTCTTTTCTTTAATAGATGAGCCAATAAAAATATATGTCCTGTGTTATTCACATAGTATCTATTGCAGCAGCTAGACAGTGTAATTTATTGATAAGAAGAAAAAGTCTCAGATGGGAAAAATTCCTCTATTGCTCCTTTTGGGAAAGAACAGCAGGAGGACAACACTGGATAGGCAAAGGTACGGCTCTGTTGTCTTCAGCACAAGCTCACTCATGCCTCTGTGCCAGACCATTTTCGTCATGACGATGGTGCTGAAACACCTCTCGTAAGCCATTCTGAGGACTTCTCACGGTAATCCTTCACATACACCTCCTCCTTCTGCACACCCTTTCTGCTTCATGTAAGCAGGTTTCTGTAGGGGCAAAAGGGGCAGAAAGGAGGAGGTGTGCCAGCATAGAGCAGCACATCTTTTGTCTTTTGGGACACAACCTTGTCAAGGAGCAGTGGGGATGTGCCATGCCAGGAGACTCACTGGAGCGATTACATTTTTGGGAGAAATCATAGCCCTGTACTTCCTGGGTATGAAGTGGGGGCATAAAAGTTTCCCTTCTCCTGATCCTTGGGGACAGCCCAGCCTGTCTGCTGCCTACCATGCTCAGCTGATTTTCCTCTTGCACACCTGTCCCAAGGGCATGCTGAGGAATTCACCCTGAGCCTGTGAAGGCTTCTGATAGGGACAGCACAAAGGGCTCTTTTTCCATCCAGCTCCACCCAAAAGACAAGAGCATGATGGGCTGGTATTTCTGAATACCTCACTGAAATCTGTTTTAAGTCTCCTAGAAACCAAGAAGCCCCAGCTTGCTCCCAACAAAACCAATGGCAAATCCCTACAGATAATAAAGTGAAAAGAGCAATCCCTGAACAGATGCCCATTTTCATTTCTGAAGTGAAAGGTGCAAACTGCCTTTGACAGTTTTTCAACTAAAATTAATACTCACTTCAACTTATATCTGAATGATTTCAAATGCAGCAACATCCCTTTGCTCTATTGTATTCAGACATTTGAGATCCCAGCAAAATATTTACTTTGGATAGTCTCTATATCCAATTCCTCTTTTTATCAATAGAAAAATATTTATAGAGGTCAGGCTGCCAACTTTGCCAGACAGACGCCCTTTGCATTCAAAAGAAAACATGATTCATCACAGGATCAGGATTTCAGCTGCAAATTAAAACTTTTCTTTGATAGACTGAAAGAGACAAGTCAATAAAGGAAAATTCTTGATAGCTGGAAAAGAATGTCTTCTTTGAGACTGCCAATATTCAGTTCTGATCACTAATATCTTAATTGATGGATCAGATGCTTTTTCTTTATCTAATTTTATCCCAAAGGCAATGTTTGAAAGAAATGGGAAGATGGCTATAAACAAGTGTGCTGTATGAAGGTGTCAGCTTCTTTTAGTTACCTCTTTGAGAGCCTTATGAATATCTTATGTATTTGTGCAGTACACAGGATAAAAGTGCTCTGACCCAAACCTGTGATTCTCTAGATATTGCATATAATTAGCATTAAGCACAGTAAGAACAGTAGAAACAATGAAAAAAGTTGAGATAAACTTACAGACTTATGGCTTGATAGTTTTCAGCGCACAAGGGTATCACACGTACGAAAATAGACTTACTCTAGCAGCCACAGTGTGTGACACAGTAGGAAAGGTAACCTCTATGCTGGATGAAAAAGGTCAGAAGATCTATTGAACCTTGTTTTTCAGAGCTGTTGCTCCTGGTCTTTACTGCAGATATGCCACAAAGTTATTTTTTGTCTGTCGTTAAAAATATAATATATTTTTCATCATGTACCCTTTTAATGATGATTAAATATCACAACCCTACCTTTCAACTAATTGTAATGGCCTTGTTATTTTTGGTTTTGCCTGACTATGATTTCAAACTAATGATCATTAGTAACAATAATAGTCCTCTACCCTTTTATCATGCCTTGCATCTGTGGGACTCTATGTTAAGCATTACTACGTGCATTACACCAATGCTTACACTGAGTCACAGAGGTTAATTAACTTAATAAAGATCTTATAGCACGTCAGAGGCAGAATCAGGAATAAAGAAAGTCAGCCCTGAGCTCTGATCTCTCTGGCCTTGACAATCTGACATTTCTTGCTAAAGGGTTAGACAGACTACAAAATGCTATTAATATCTAAAAGCTGGACTTCTTTAGGAAGAGATTTTTTATTTGTGTGGGAAGGAAAGGAGGGAGTCACTTTGTTGCTAAAATAAAGCTGAAAGTGGGATTAAGGGAAAGAAAAGCTCCTGCTTGTCTGAATCACACTGCTTGAAGGCACTGGGTCTTGTAGACTGTTGGTACTGTTTGTTAAGGAATCTCAGGATGTCATGGTCACAAAACCAGCCTGAAGTGTTATGTCCTGAAATTCAGTTCCCAAACAGTACCAAATCAGATTCCAATGTCGTTTTGCTAATATCACTGATGGTCCTCAACCGAGAACCTGGGAATAGGGCATCTCTTAATATGCAGGCTGCCAAAAGATCATGTTCATCTAACTTTTACCTCAGAGAAGATTGCCACTTTTGGACCCTGTCCTAGTCAGAAGTGAATTCCTGCTTGCTCAAACACAAAGCTGGGTAAATTTTGATGTTGTAGAGAGCAAGAAAACTTGGACAGTTTGAAGTCTGATTACTACAGAAAAAAGGTATTTTCTGTGTCTCTTCTCAACCACGGTGCGGCTTTATTTTGGCGTGAGAACATTTGACAGAAGCCGTTAATGCTGCTTCAGATTCTTATGGGATGGAGACTGGAATCAGAGAATTTAAAGTGGCTGATTAATATGCTGATGGCATATTAATATGTATGATCTAGGAAGGACTTCAGCTTTTACTACAGTTTGAATCACTATTAATTTTGGAAATTTTTTTGCCTTTAAAATGAGCTGTAATGAATTTCAAACCCTGCCTCTGCATGTACCAGATAACACACTTGCCATCTAAGTTTTCCCATTTAAGCTGAAATGCTAAGTTCTCCCAAACCTCAGCTCATGTGTTGCCTGTTTCTATTTAAAAGAAAAAGTCATGATAGCAAAATATAAAATTAATATATAACATCTTGCTGTGTCTTGGTCTATTTTAAAATATAACCAAGTGCCAAAACCAGCTTATCTCACTTAGGCAGGGAGCCTCTTAGAAGTTAATAGCAGACTTTTACACTAAATTATATGTTATTGATCTGAATCTTTGGTGACACAAGCAGAAACTGAAGCAGCCATAACACAGGTCAAGGGTAAAGGGTGGAAATGCCATAAAGCACATCTGAGTGGGCTGAACAGGACAATACTAATAGGTATGAAGAAAAAGCATTTTCATCCTTTCTAAAAGCTCACCTAATTTGGACCTATTTATTTCCTGTTGATGTCACTGAAACATCTTGCTGCTCAGCATTTCTAAAACTCAGGCTTCTTTTTGGAAAACTTGTATAGGTTAAAAAAACAGTGATGTGGTAATATAGCAGGTAGGAGCTGTATTAGCACTTTGACAAAACACCCCATAACAAGACTATCAGGCTGTACATGTCAGTCCCCAGTGCCGCAGTAGGTAGTCATTAGAAAGTTGCATTAGTACACCAGAATTAACATTCATGAATCCGTGATGACAGGCAGTTTAGGAACAATGTAGATTTAAGTTGTTCAAATGTTCTTCAATGGTGTCATCTCTGATCTTTCAGGTCTGAGTCTCTCAAAAAGAGGAGTAAAAATTGTTGGTCAAACTCAAAATATGTTTAAAAGTTTTCAAGCTTCAGAAAGTTATTTCTCTTTTTCTTTTTCATTTTTGGGCTCATTAGGATAAGAACTACTAAACCATGAAGTTGAAAATTGTTAATTCAGCACTCTTGACATTTCCAGAAACAGAAGACATCCACTTTCATGAACATTCTTCCAGGAGATGTTCAACTAAACTACATGTCCTCAAGCACCAAGATAAACAGCCACAACATCTTTATTGTGGTTTTACCCGTAGAGTCTATGTCTTAGTTTGGTCTCCTAAGAAAAGATGTGGCATCAGCCTTATCTGTGTGTATGCGTGCCTTTTAGGATCCCCTCTTTAATTATGTTTAAACTTCTAATTTCTATCAACCACATCTTGCAAATGTGTAGGGGAGAGAGAGATCCTAGAAGTTAAATAAAACCTGGCAAACTGATGGAGGAGAAACCCCTTTCACTGGGTCTTCTCACCAAAGGACACTACAACGTGAACCCCACTGTTACTGAACACCAGGAAAACTGGACACAATCCATAATTCTTGGGAAAACCATGTTCATTTGTTCTGCTAAATCTTCTAGTCAGCCTGGGGATGCCCTCAAGGACACAAGGACACTGGGAGGCCACGTCTCTTTACTTTGACCTCTCCCAGGCAACACTTAAAGGTCCACAGTGGCCCTCTGCCTGGCTTGGGAATGAGTGAGGGAAGGGGACAGAAAGCATGGAGGCCTCAATAATGGAGACTGATTCGAGCTCTCTGCAGTTCCTTTAGTGCTGTCCCTTGCAGGTGTTACCCAAAACACTGTAAGTCACCATCTCTCAGAGGAGGTCTCACCAAGGGCAGACAGGGAGGACCTGTGTGAAATAACAGCAGATCTCACACACCTACAAGGGAAAAAACCAAAAACTGGAGCAAGTACTGTCTACTTTTAGTGGGGGGGGTAAACAAAACATACTAATAGAAAGAATATTGCTCAAGATGTGTTTTTAGAATAACTAATCAAGGTGGCCTTCCACATAAGACAAGTACAATAAATTTTACTTATAAGTCAAATAAAATATAAACCATTGAGATAATTTAAGCTTACTTGTGGAATAAGCAATTGTATGCATTTTAATTCAGACTCATTAATAAGTACTTTGTGAAAGCATAACTTTAGGAAAACAGGACTCAGAAGAAAAATAGGGCTAAACAGATCAAGAGCTGGAAAAACTTCAGAATCCAAACTCACATTTTCTCACTGCTCATAATATTTGCTTCTATATCATGTTGACATTTCTAAAGATTTACTGCTGTAAATCATTACTGTATATTATTTCTACTGTCAAATGCAGGCATGAAACTTTAATGTTTTAAGTGTCTCATGGAGAAAGTAAAATATATCTAGGAATCATGTATGTTAGTGCACTAAAATACTTCATTACGTGAGCCAATCTTTCTTTTTTTAGCACTGCATTATTTGTGTTAAAGTAAGCTGAATCTCAAAGGGACTGGCCTTGGGGTCAATTAAATATTTGGAGTATCACGGCTTTCATATTTGAGGAACACCAACAGAGTAAAATGCTCCTTGGCTATTTCTGTTTAACCCATTTTGTACATGGAGGCAACAGGCATGGGATTTAAAGGAGTACTTGAAATTGCATAAGTTGCAGTATGTGTAACAAACGAATAGAACATATAGAAGAAATAGAACCATCTTCTTATATGCTTATCTTATGGTCCATATGAACACCAAGCTAATAATTTTTCATTTCCCTTTTTGTCTATTGCTTCCATATTTTTAACATTTTTTTTTGTTTTGTTTTGTTTTTGGTGTGGGGTTTGTTTTTTTTTTTTTTGGGTACTGCATCATGTAAGAATTTAACACTGAAACGGTTTATGGCTTCCCATATTCCCACACACTGATTACCATTGGCTTCTTTCATTTTTGACTCGTTTTCTTTAACTTACTAATAGCTTTTTCCAATCTGTGTCATTTTTAAATGCATAAAGTAATCAAAATTCCCTGCACACATTTCTCAGGCTGTTCAGCTGGTTTAGACTAAGACCAGTCACATTCTTCTGGTGGCAATGATATTTAACTTTAATTTCAAAGTCTTAAATTCAGGTATTTAAATAAAAGTTCTGAAAATCCGACAAAATTCCCATATTTATTTATTTTTAGTTTGTTATATTTCACTCTGAACTTTCCATATATGTTTTTAAATGTTTGCTTCTCTCTCTTACCAGTTGATGTGCAAGTTAATACTACAAAAATGCTTAGGTAAAGGCAGTTTTCTAAAGGCTGTGCAATGTGGCACTGGCAAGAGATGTGCCAAAGGGTAGAAATACCCTGAAGCATTTCTCCTCCTCCAAACAGCTGTCAAAGCTTTCACTGAGATCTGTTGAGTTGGAAACTGAGGTTCTGCTTCTATTCCGGTTTGTGGGGTATTTTTTACCTTCTTTTACTAATACTGGGTGACTGTTTTTCCATCTCAGGTGTTTATGTAATTTTGCTTCATGAAAAGGAAGCCCCAGGAGCAGACACTAGGTGTTTTCTGGTTGATCAAGTACTGCAAGGGCAAGAGGACTTAGTCCTACTCTGGACGGACTGTCATCAGCAATGGGGGGATCCCTTTCCAATCCAGTTTGGGCTCTGTCATCTCATACAAGCCTGGCAACAGCGAGTGGCTCTTCCCAGTGACAGCAACTGATAAGACTTCATAATGTGAAAAATTATTCCCTTACATTTTTTTCCTTGAGTTAATGGGTGCTAAAATAGAAAGCTTTTTGTATCTGCATACCCTTAGGGAGCAGCTCTGTGTGGAAATGAGGTGTCTGCAGCAGGTGAGTGCATTGTGGACTGGCTCTGCAGGGACAAATTTAAAACCTGGGATGTCTGGAGGTTGCAACTGTTGGACTGGGAAAGGGAAATGAGATAGAAACACCCAAGGCAAGGCTCTGATGTCCCTTTACATTTATCTACAGTGCTAGCACCTTCTGCTCAGGCTGCAGCCAGACCCACGGTGTGCAGGGCAGTGTGGGAGTGCCAGGCAGGGGAGGGCAGCCAGCACAGCCTGGCTCTGGGAATGTGCTAGAGACTTGACAAAAATGAGGGGTTAACACATGCACAGACCTGCTTTCTCTCAGCCTGGGTCTCACCTCTCCTTGCTCCTCTCTCTTGCCATGTTAAAAAGTAGCGAGGAGCTTATGTTTAACACTGAACAAGGGGTNGAATAGAAGGGAATAAAGAAAAAGTACAATCTCAACCCTCAAACAAATGTATTGATGTAGGTCTAGTGTATAGTCTTCTCTGCCTGGGCTTCCAGTTTAGGAGATAGCTTTGCCTTGTCCATAGCCTCCTAAAGAGAAAGGGAAGAGCAGTCCCACTTCTCTCTTCTGACACATACTTCCTGTTTATGTGAATAATTTTGACCCAGAATCTAGAGAATTTAATTATCTACCTCCTCATCCACAAAACAGGGGTAGAAACACTTTCCTCTTTCAAAATTTTTAATTATTAAAACGTTCTGTTTAAAAGGTGTGTGGAAAAACCCACTTTAAGTGCCCTTATCTACCTTTGACTTTGTACCAAGGACTTCAGTAGAAATGTAATACTGTAAAAAACATCTGTTCAGCTGCTGGAGGTATCCAAAGCTGATAGCATAGTTAATTTCTACCAGGTAAGTTCCTAAAAGGCTAAACAGGCATGCTTATGAGCATTTGGCTTTTATAGCACTGGGCAGATTGACTCTTAGATCACACACAATGTCACTGCTCCCTGAACGCCTCTCTCTGCACGGCTCAGTCCACAGGGTGTGACTGCAGAGCACACCTGCCAGGTCAGGCACGTCCTGGAAGGTGCTTTTACCCACCTGTTGCATTGGAAGGTGCAGATTTCAATCCTGACTGCCCTAAGGTGCCTGAATGAGGCACCTTTGTTAGCTACAGGCATTGTATGGAGACTTCATTGACTGCGGTGAATTCTGCTGGGTAGCATTAGCAGTAAGTGAAGCGAAAAGCGAAAAGCAGTTATAGGACTTGCTTATGGCCATTTAGTGAATGAAAGAGGCAGGTCCAAAATCTAGATGTCCCACTTACTCCTTTTTAAGACTTGTTCTCGTTTTTCTAGTGGCCAGAGCTGATTGTTGATTCATTTGATATCAAACATAGTTACACAGACATCGTGTAGTATCTTCATGCAGGCGAACAACAGATTAAAAATATTTTCTGGATGTAATCTTCTTCACTGAATGTCTGCAGCTTTATTGAATTTTCTTTCCTTAACGGATGAATGCAAATACTTGCTCAGGTTTCAGCAAAAATCATTAAACTTTCAGACTTGGACACTTCCTCAAACAGACTTACCGTGCTCAATGATAAACTGTGGTACAGAAAACTTGCTGCTGACTTGAAAATTGTAAACCTTCTGAAGTGATTCTCTGCAATGAAACATGAGTAATATGGTCTAACTTTATGCTTATAATCTTTTTTTTGTCAGTGCAAGTGACACGAATTCTTTGCAGGCTTCTGATGATAACAGATTTTAATAGCAAATGCTCAGATCTAAGTTCTTCTCTCAGAGTGAGGTTGTTGAGTCCTCCTGGCTCTAGGTTAGATATAGCATTTTACTAGTGTGACTGGAAAAAGAACCTTTCTGTGAAATCCTATAATAGGGCAAAATTATTATGAAAATGAGGGGGAAAATACAACAATAAATATTTTATTCCCACGTATCTGAATTGAAAGTTCATAGAATTTTCCCCATTGACTTTAATGGAGCCTGGAGCCTTACAGTTACCTTCAGGATTTCAGAGCAGTAATTCTTACTTTCTTTTGATTTTTTCATCACAAGACTTGGAAACAGCTTTATAATTCATCCTTTAAATTGTAGATCCTCTTATGATGAAAAAAGAACTATGGGCAGAAATGACCTCTGTTTACAATAGAAACAGCTCTTCTTCCCATCTCTGAGGACCAGGAGCAGTGGACTTTCTGTGCTGGTAAAGAACTCCTTCAACAGCTGTTACCCCCACCAAAATCCTCCCTTGAAATGTGTTTGTGTGTGTGTAGGTATCTGTGACTATAGAAGCAAATGCTTTCTTATTTCAAATTACTTTTTCTGCCTTACCAAGCAGAGCAAAAATGAATGTGTTGGAAGCTGCTAAGACATGGACTGATCTGGAGAAAAGTCACTGCACATTTATTTGATCCATGACTAGGTTCAGTCCCAGTGTGATGCTCTCACAGCTGTCCCCAATGTTCGTGAGAGCATTTCTGTTCCCATGCTCCTCAGCCTCCCTTCATGTCCCTAAATCTGCATTTGCCTCTTTGACCACCTCAGTGAACCCGTGAAACCTGGAGCTGTATGTGCTGAGACCTTGGAGGAGCAAACAAAATTATAATTATGTTGTCTCTTTACAAATATTTTAGGGCAGTATGAGGATTGTGTTTTTAATTTCCTGATTACATGAAAACTAATAGGACTAGTTGTAGGAATCATCCCTTGTAAGCACATTGGTAACATTTGCATGTATTTATCCATGTGTATCCATTTCCATGGAGGTCTAGGATGCAGACAGCTGTTATCTTTAGATGAGTTTAGTATATTTGTCTATGTTACAGGTTCCTGCACTGAAAAATTACTTCTGCTATAAACCCAGTTGCCTGTGCTGCCATCTGTGCTGACATAATGGCAAAGAAAGACAATTTCTTAGTCCAGAACAAGCAGAGAAAAAGACAACTGCCTTCCAGGCGACTGCCTGGAACTGTTTTGCCAGTGCATTGACGTTTCACCAATGCTCAAAGTGGGCCAGAAAGGACAGTGCTGTTTATTACAAGTATGCCTACCATGGAAACCCTAAACCATTTTTCAATTAATCACTTAATCTAAAAGACACCAAAAGGCTCGAAGGCTCAAAGCTGGCTACCTCATTCCTCTGACTGCATTTGTACTGGTGAATAAACTGTGCCAGGGACTCCAGAAGGACTCACAGCCTTGACCCTAAGCCTCCACCTCCAAAAGAGGGCAGCCACTCCAAAGTATCTCTTGGGACTTACCCCTGCAGCTCTGGTGCTGTGTCCAACAGTGGTTTGGGAAGCTATTCACAGGTCTCAGCCAAAACCGTTCCAAACGTCACACTAACAGATTAACAGAAGCAATACCAGTTTAACAGATCATAAACCAGTGTCAGGGCCTGTTCTCTGCCCAGTTTACCTTATGAATGAAGACATTACTGCCTGTGTTCAAACCTGAAATTATGGGCCATATATAATGAAGTCAAGGAGATACATGGGGACACTGGGAGAGAAAAGAGGATATAAAAAATTAATGAGGGCAAATTAATAGTTAAATTTAAGAATGGAGAGGAGGAACCCTATTTTTTAATAACTTTCTATAACATTCTGAATGACACTGATTCTGACCCCATGAGCAAAGCAATTAAAATCAATGGATAGATGATCAAAACCAGTATGAATAGCACAATTAGTTACTCAAGGTGTCTGATTTCCTCTTTCATGTGAGAGAATGTGATTTTGATCTGCAATGATGTATTGTGTTATAGTGCATTTTCTTCAAGATGAGAGACTATTTGATTTCATGGCCATGGTAATCCAACAGAAACTGTGGGTTTCTGTTTGGCAAGTCAGAAATAGTAGATGGTGCTGCTTCTCATTAATATTTGTATCTGTTGATGTTCTGTGAGGCATTGCCAATATTTTGTTAAGTAAATCATGAGTATACATAACAGATCTGCCATCCCAGATACAGTTCTAGGGGAAGGTATGTGCAGAGTTTTCCTTCTTGCTTTGGGAAAAAAAAAATTGTCTCTGCTGCATTGCCCACATGACGTCTTTTTAGTCATGGAAAAGAACCATTCATTAGTGGGTCTCAAAAGCCCCCATGGCTTTCCCAGAGGGATGCTCATGAGACTCAGAGTTTGAAGCAGAAATTGCAAAACTGCTGAGGACACACCCCAGCTCTGCCTCAGGAGTTCTCAGCCCAGAAAATAACCTGTGATTGGGCCTGGACAGACCAAACCCATCACCCTTTCCAAAAATGATGGTGTCTGATCCACATGTGAGGAAGCCCGCTGAGGAAACCCCTCAGAGACCTCCATCCCTCTCTGCTCTGGGAGATTTTTCACAGGGCTGGGGGGCAGCAATCTGGCCCTGTGTTTTCAATAGTGAAGTTATGTGGGGAATGTGTTAGGGGTTTCATGTTTCAGTGTATGTTGTGGGTTGTGCAGCAATGAAGCGGTAGAATCTAGGTGGCTATTGATCCTAATAATGCTTTTCCAGATTTTGCTGTGTTTTAGCTTTTCTTTAAATGAAAGTGTTGTTTATACATATGTTGTTGTTTAAGGGAGCTCAACAAGCAATTTTCTTATCCTGACTTATTTCCTTTATGGTGTGGCAACAAAGAGCACTAGGACTGGGGATTTCAGGATTCTGACAGATATCCCAAAACGGGAGGAAAAGAGAGGAGGAAGCCTTTTGGAGAGACGTGAAACAGGCGTACTCACACGTGCGCGTTTTTTACCGGCACATCTGTGCAGCAGTCAGAGCCTGAGCGATTCGCTGTCCCGCAGCCTGCCAACTCCCTCTCTCGGCGACCATAGCCCCGAGTGACCCGCCAGGGGCACAGGTCGCCCACCGGGACACTGTCCGCACGGGGGAGGGCGGAGCGGATCCCCAGCCTCCGTCCCTCGGCCCGCCGCGCAGCAAGGATGCTCCGGTAGGGCGGAGGTGGTGCCGGGGCTGGGCGTGGGGCGGTAGCGCCGGGGAGAGGGAGCTAATGCGAGAGGGTGGGGGGAGCCGCCGGGATCTCCGTCTCAGCGCTGCCTCCCCCCTCTCCCGGCGCGGCCCCGCTCCTCCGCCCGCCCCGCTGCCGCCCGTCGGGAGCGGCTCCAGC
>VZRN01004857.1:4621868-4678194 GCA_013397935.1 Dasyornis broadbenti
CTCCCCCAGCCGCTCGGCGGGGCAGCCGCGGGCGGGCGGAGGGCACCGCTGCCTGCGGGCGCTGCGGGACGGCGGCTCCCCGGAGCCGGGTCACGAGCTGAAGAGGGAGGCCCTGCGCTGGAGCAGGAGGGAGAAGTCGCTGCTGGCGCAGCTGTCGGCGCTGCAGAGCGAGGTGCAGCTCACGGCGCGGCGGTACCAGGCGAAGTTCGGGCAGTACATGAGCCACATCAGCAGCATCGCCCGGGACCTGGCGGGCAGCCAGCCCGGCAAGGTGAGTGTGGCGGGGATCGGCGGGGCAGCGCGCCCCGGTCTGTGCCCCTCCAGCTGTGCTCTCCTCCAACCTGCTTTACCCGTGCCCGACTTGTGAACGCCCGGCCGAGTGACGGGGCGGGCGGTCCCCGGGGGCCGGCAGTCACCATCACGGCAGTCCGGGACCCATCCCGATCCCTCTGCGCATCCCGCGGGTGGTGTGAGCCGCCCCTGCCCGCCCCTCGCCTCTTTCGGGGAGGTATAGCCGCCGGACCCTATTGCCACATAAAGAAGAGATTTATTTTTACTGATTTTTGGTAACACCCCTACTTGGGACACGCTTCTTGTCAGTCCCTCTTCCTGCGCCCTTCGGTAGCCGAAACCCCTCGCTGCGGTGAGCCCAGCAGTGCCTGACAGCAGCTGCGACCGAGCTCGGAGAGGATGGAGAACGGGCGGGGAGGGGAGATGGCTCCGCTCCTGGGCTGGCAGCCGGCAGACGGGTGCCGGTTCCTCCCGTCAGGGTGTCCGCATCAGGCCGCCCCGCCTCGCAGGGACCCAGCTGCTCTTGCTGCTCACTTTGCTCCAGCTCGTGCTGGCGGCAGCTCAGGGGCGTGGAGCTGGATTTTAACTTTAATTTGAGCAGCTGAGAAGCTGTCTTAAAAAACTGGAGTGTCAAATTATTGTAGACTTTGGAAACGACGGTGAAAGGACAGCAAAGCCTCTCTAGTTTGGTAGAATGGAATGACAGCTACCACTGTTGATAAGCAGAGGCCGGAGCAGTGCTGCGCTCTCCCCTCAGCTCTGAGGCCACAGCCCCGAGACCGACTGGCTTCCTTAGGCAAAAAAAAACCACCCGAGAGTTGCGGTGAGCTGGCTTCACTTGCTGTGATGGAGCTGGTTGGTTTTTAAGTGTTAATTTCTGCCTGGAAGCTCACTGTGCAGGCTCAGGCATTGCTGATTGCAGCCGTGGTGAGAAGTGTTTTAATGCAAAGAATTTTTATTTCTACCTAAATCTTGGAAGCAAAATCCCAAGTGGAAAAGGTCTGAGCAGTGACACTCACACCCGAAGCAGCGTCATGTGCTGGGCATCTGCCTGCTGCATGGAAAACGGGAAAGTGGATGTTATTCGCAGGACACCAGCATGCCTCAGAATACAGGGCTCACAGGTCTTCGTGGCACTGAGTAACTCTGAGTTTGGAAATTTCAGTAACTATTTTAAATTTTTTTTGAAGTTTCCTTTGGTTAGCTAGTCCGTGAGGTTTAGGTTGCTGGATCTGAGAAGCGTGCTCATGCATTTCCTTAATCTCTTGGCAGATGAGATAGGTGGGGCAGATGTGCAGTGGGGCAGCAGTGACTGCTAAGGGTGGGATGTGCGAGGAAAGCGGTGGCTGGAGAAGGGAAAGAGGTGGCCGGAGTGTCGGCAAGGAGCTGGCAGAGGTGCGGGATGGGTGGGATGTGCGAGGAAAGCGGTGGCTGCAGAAGGCAGAGGCGGCCGGAGTGTCGCGAAGGGCCGGCAGGGTGCGGGCACCCGCCGCTCCCCAGCGCTGCCGGCAGGGGCCGCTGCAGGCGCTGCCGCCCGGGGAGCTCCCGCGGCTGCCACCAGGAGAATGAATAGAACAGGAGCTGGGCAGGAAAACCAGCAGTGCAGTAAAAACACACGGAATTCAATTCGAATGTATCGTTCGGGCGTAAAGAACGCCACTGACACAGTTAATAAAATGTGGGTTTCAGAGTAAAATAAGGTAGCTCGCTGTGCTAAAGCCTCCGATTTTTAATTATTTTTAAATTTTAATTATTTACCTGGTTCACTGAAGGAAATGTTTTCTCTTTTTCATTTTTAACTTTTACTCCATTTCTGCTTTTCAGGGTTTGCTTTCTATTTTAAGACTTTTTTTTTCAGAATAAAACCTATATTTTTACAGATGTAGTTTTGGATTCTTTCTGTTTGGAGAGAAGTGAAAGTTTGGGATGAAGAGTTGGTTTTAATTTTTCTGTCTGTCTCTGAAAGTTGATTTGAACTGGTATGAATTTGGGTCTGAAAATCATAATGTTGTGTATTTTAACCTATATGCTTAATGTTTGAAATATTAACACATATAGGGATACACATATAGACATTTGGAGCTCTGCCTTTTTTGAGTGGGGCCGAGCATTCCTCACACCAAACACCTGTCCTTTTTTCTGTTCAGCTGAAGATAACTGGAGACAATCAGGTGTTACTTGCTAACTTTTCAGTGACTCATGAATTTTCTTTTGGTTTTTTTTCCAGTGCCCAGTCTTTTCAGCCTAATTTTCTTTCAAGCTTTATCTTATATATTCTCCAGCTAAAAGTCTTATGTGCATTAGTGCTTTCATTTAATAGCTTCTTCTTGAGACTATGTTCTTTAACAATATTTCATCTCTTGATTCTTAGGGAGGAGAACGCAAACCATTAATGATCATGCTACACCGAGAAAATGATACTTTGGGGTTCAATATTATAGGAGGACGACCCAATCAGGTAATGAGAAAAATAACTGTAGGTGATTTTGTCCATACCTACTTCTACTATATACAGTGTTAGTAATTAAAGAGCTACTTTTGATGACAGTAGGTATGGAATCTATCCTTCAGATAGAAGAACTATTTATTATCAGGTAGAATTGGAGTCATTGTTTGGAAGACATAATCTTGTGAGATTTGTATTATTCACATTTTTTGAAAGGTGTTCCTAGTGTTTTTGCTTTAAATCTCTAGGCTGGTTTACACTCAGTTCCCATGTGAGTAATACGTATTCATGCAAACTGTTCAATGGAAATCTCTGGGGCTACTTGCAAAAGTCATTGTTGCAGGATTAGGCCATTGGGATTTTGTGAAACAGCTTGCCTTTTTCATTTAAAGGAGAGAAGAAAATTTTCTTCTGTAGCTCAGACAGTTTAAACACATATCCTGTTCTCACATGCCTGCTTTTAGTTTTTTCTTTATGAACTGAAACAGTTTTCATCAATGCTATATCTTAATCTCATCAGTCTAGGTTTAGAAAGTTCATTGTAAAACATAGAATATGCATAAGGATCACTAACCCCCACCTAGAATATACACATGAATATGAATATGCTTGCTTTTTTTTTTTTTTTTACTTCATCTTTCCAAAAGCATTAATCAGGACTGTCATTGCATATGAAGGGTAAAGAAACCTGTTAAACTGGAAAATTAATAGTTGATTAAAAAGAGTTGGTAATAATTATGTGCTGATCAGGTTCTTGTTAAGTGGGAGAATTGCAGCCTTCTAGTGTTATTGAGAAGGGGAGTAGGACCCTGTATATTAGTTTGGCAATCTTCTGCTTTAAAGCTGTATTTAGTGGTGCCAAAGAGTCTGTTCCCATTAGTCCACTGTCTGTGCGGCAGAATTTCTGTTCCCTGTGGGTAAATATGAAGACCAGCAGTTATCAGATGTTGGGGCTGTAGATCCAAAGCAAGAGTTTCTTAGGTTTTTCTAGTGGAAGGATGAGACAACAGGTGGCTACAAGTTAAAATACACATGGCATGATTATATCTGTATTTGGAGTACACCAGTAACAAAATCCAGGCAATTTTTAGTTTGGATTTCATTGTGACTTCTCTTATTTACATCAGTAGGGGAACTGCAGGGAAAAGGAAGCATAACTTCTGTTTTCTTGGGGTGGCAACCTTTATAGCACTGTTTGTTGGGAAAACTGCTGAATGGAGAGAAGGAAACTCATTTCTATTAACACTCTTATTTGAAGACAGAAGTTGGTGAGGTTATGAGGCAGGAATGGGTCTCAGGTGTTTTTGAGTCTTTGAAGTTCAGTTACAAAATTCTTTTGTGTTTTGCTCTTATTTTGATAAATGTGACTACCACAGGCATTTGATAGGCATTTCGCGTTTATCCGTGTGAGACTCAGTATATCTGGAGCTGAGGATAGAACAGGAAAAAAATGCTCGAATTGTCTCAAATATTGAAATCACAAAGTTCTGCTCAAAAACTTAAATAGTGGAACAGGAGTTGTTAACAAGACAAAAAGAGTTCATGAAGGTGCTTTGTACATTCATATTGTTCAGGCAAGAGGTGTCCGTGGTTGAAGTGTTGGCTCTTGCAGCGGAAAAGCAGAAGAGTGATGTCTTTATATTAGGCATGTATTTGGGGATGTGATGTGTTATTCATCACATGTTATTTATGTTTTATAAATACAATGCAGCTTTTTCCCATTGGAAAGCAGGTGACTCTTGGTGGCTTGGGGAGCGTTCACACATACTTTCTGTTAGCTGTGTTTCTTTCCAGTCCATAATAGGCTTCCCCACAGTTTACCTTCTACCCAAAGGGAGGAGGAGAGGAAAGGAATAACTCATCATAGGATCATCTTTTATTTTGTCAGAAAGGAACTTGCTTCTCATAAGTGCGTTTCTGGGAGGGGATTCATTATTCTGAGGAAGCAAGGCTACTTTGATGGGCCCCAGCTCTGTCTGGCTGGGAAGACTGTTTCCCCTGAAGACACCATGTCAAATCCAGGCTGGAGGGAGGTGTGTGCTGCAGACACAGTTGCTGCACAGCCCCTGGGCTGTGTGAGATGGTGCTGGAGCTCAGTATGCCTTGTGCTGTTTCCTGTCAGGAGTGGTGGGTATCAGCACATGCAACTGATGGGGACCATAAGCCAGACAGAAATACTCTTTTTTTTTAATGGGTCATACATTGCTCTTGAAAAAGCCAGTGAAATTTCTGATGGAAAGAAATACAGTTTTATGTGGGTGAAAGTGCTGTAATCTAGCATTTTGTTTTCTCAAGTTCAAACCAAACCGTGTCCCTCTTGTATTTTTTCTAATGGTCATTATGCTTCTTTTATCAGAGTTTCATTTCTCATTGCTTAGATGGGAAGTCAGTGGAAGTCTGTTTGCTCATCATTTCAAAATATTACTAGAACTGTTGCTATGTTTCGCTTTTGCTTCTTACCTGACATGTGTGAGTCTCTGTGACAAAGTGGAAAAAAGAAGGGAGTTTATGAAAACATAGTCTGACTAATATTGTGCTGAACAAATATTTATTTACCTTAAATCTACCTGGGTCAAGTCTCCATAGGACTGTTGCCACACGTGTAAAGTATGTTTTACATATGCCTTTACAGTTTTCTTAATAGAAAATATGACTAAGCATTATCCTAATGAGCGTATGGGATGTAGACTAGAAACCTGTGCACATATCAACTGTGCTATTGGTCAAGGATTCACCAGTCACAGAGGAAAACACGCATCATATAAACTGCCATCTAAAGCATAAATCAGCTGGAAAAAGATTTCTTCAGTTATTGCTGGCTAGGTTATTATTTGTATAAAAACTTAAAACCCATAAGTAGGCAATGTCTGCTTGACATTAGTTCTTTATTAATAATTATTTAAAACTACTTTTAACTATCATGTCATGAAATAAAGTAATTTGAGCATGTACAACATCATCAGTTATATTGTTGCAGCTGTGGTAGATGACTTGTCTGTTTTAAATTTGACCTTATGTGAGTTGTACTTAGTGTTGCAGAGAGATCAGCTGGAAGTGGGTTCTCTTTTTGTCCACAGCTTGTCTGTATGGATTTCATAGTTGAGCAAGTTCTCAATCTCCCATGTGAATAGGATTTATGAGGTTAACCAGTTCCAACCAAATCCTGTCACTGTTACATGCCAGCTAACTAATGTCACTTTGTTTCTTGGAGATTTATTTTCAAAGGTAGTAAGGAAGTTTGCAAGCAGCAGTACTGCAGGAGCCCTTTTCCTTCTGAGAGAAACACTCGTGCATTCATTTGTATGAGTGTCTTCCACTGTGCATTTCTGTGCTGGTCACTGGCTGCTGTGAAGTCTGAGTTTTGCTCCAAGTATTTTAGCTGGGATCGGATTACTATTGCACCCTGTGTCTCATTTAGACTAAAATAACCGGAAGTAAATGGATAATCTTATAAAAATTGCTGGAATAGTTCATTAATTCTGTCCTTTTGATTAATGACTACTTTGTGTTAAGCAAGTTAAAAAGAAATCCCAAGGAGCTTAATTCTTAGCTAGAAAAGTGAGCTGCATATTTCAGGTGAATTTACATTTTTCATTGCTGCTGTTTTTAGTACCATCTCATTTTTTGTTCTAATGTGGCCCTTTTTGCAACTTCCCTATTGCCTGGTACAGAACAATCAGGAGGAATCTGCTGAGGGAATTTACGTGTCAAAGATTTTGGAAAATGGACCTGCAGACAAAGCAGAAGGCCTGCAAATTCATGACAAGATTATTGAGGTAAGAAAAATCCCACACCAATGGATTAGTCTGTCATATTATCAGATTAATAAAGGATTTGATGGTTTTCACCCTAAGTATGTTGTAATTTTCCTCTTTTGCTGTGTCTGAACATGATTCTTGTACACTGAACTGCTTGAACATTTCTTAGAATTAAAGACATAAGGTGGATTTTTCCTACTAGTAATAAATTTACTGGTATTGGGATTAAACTGATCTAAGTGAATCAAAGATGTCAACACTTAAATAGCAACCAAAAGAGGCATTTTGTGTTTCTTTTCATTAAATTGACAAAGAAGGCAAACAAATGACTCTAAATTCACACGTTTAGTGAAACTGATTTTGTCCTGTTTAGGGACTATTACTGTCATGACTCTGGGACAAGGCAGAGAAGATGGGTTGGTAAGGACTGTGTGAAACTTCTTAACCAATTAGAGGAAGTATTTTCTGCCGTATGATCAGAAAGAGACTTTCTATTGTTCCTGGATCAATACAGTGCTTTCATGATCATGTAATAGGCTAGCATGGAATTTTCAGTTTGTTCCTGCACTGTGTGTAGTTTTTCTCATAAAATAACTTTAAATAGTAAAAGAAGTCACTAACTCAATTGGAAGAAGAGGTTGATGCTTAGCCTACATGTGTAACTGTAATTAGCCCTGTAAGAAATCTCAAAGGAGCCGTTTTGAACAGTGACTGAAATAGGCACCTTAGGGTGCTGCCAAGATGGCATTTTCCATCACAGCTCTGACACAACTCGCAGTGACAGCACATGCCACTGGCTGCTGGGTTTGTTTAGGCTGCGTCACTCCAGCTTTGTGAGTTTGGGGGAGGCTTAGAAGCATGGTGTGAGCTTGCCAGTTGGACGGGTGTTTCAATAAAGGCACATGAAGCAAGTGGATTGGAAGGCAAATGCAAAATTCTGCTGCTGGTTTCTTGTGTTATATCACTGTTAAGGACTAAAAACATAAGCTAAGAGTGTTTGAATGCTGGCATTACTCTTAATGTTGGGAGTATAGAGCAGTGTGTGAAACAAAATGAATATATTTTCTTGGAAAAATAAAGCTTATGCTCTTAGCTGGCCTCTCTAGGAGACACCAAGTAGGCTGAGCAGAACTGAATTTGCATGACAGCTCTTATTTTCCCAAGATATACTAAAGCTTTCCCATCCAATTTCTCTTTTTTTTTTTTTTTTAATCAGCAGCCTTTTGCTGTAAAGATCTAATTTCTTTTGACCTTACTATTTTACTTACCACATCGTGTTTTGTTTTTTTTTTACAGACTGACCAGCTATGTAGGTTCATGCATTTGCTCTACACTTCCTGCTTTAATTTATTGTGCTTTTATAGTGCCTTGTCTTTAAAACAAAATGGAGTGTTTTTGGAGGAAGGAAGAATAAAGTCACAAACCAGCATTTATTAAATGTGAGGCCATTTCTCAAAATGTCACCATAATTGATTCTTGATTTTTATTTGTTGAAAAATTCTGGCTGCATAAAGTCATACTGAAACAGATTTCAGTTCCATGTGACACTATAGATCCAATCTAGCATAAGTTTTCCTACAGCTCTGAATGGAGCACCATATTAATATGAAACAGCTTTTAATATAACTTTTATATTCAGGCAAGCATTTAAAAATATTCAGGGTTAGGCCAAATATTCTAGTATATGTCTCAGTGTTTCAAAATTTATTAGACCAAAATAAAAAGAGGTAGAGAAATAGTAACACTTAGACTTTCTCAGTGAAATGCAAAGAAGTAATTATTCCTCCATGCCAGATACGGAAGCAGCTGGAGTCAAAACATTGCATTTTTCATCGCCCATGCTTAGCTATCAATGTCTTCTTGCAAGGGGATGCCCTGCCAGCTCTGCCGTGGTTTGTTGTGAAGGTTCAATATGAAAGCTTTTGCTGTGAGGAAATAATCAGGATGGTGTAACTATTTAAAATATTTTGGCAGATATATGGAATAAGAGCTTTGGTGAGAAGTGATAGGAAGTGAGACTTCTTATTATTGCTTGCTTTTCACTTATTCGATAATGGGTGATATTTTATGAGACCATTCTTCAGTGAGCAAGAGCAGAAGGAACTGATGTTATTTGAAGAGCCTTTAATAGCTTAAGTCATTTGTCTGGCAATGAGGTGCCCGGGGCGTTTCTAACAACGTGTATCCAATGGGATAATGGTCAGAACTATCCCATTAAGTCAGAAAATCTGTTCTCAAGGCATGTTGCTAGATAAAGAAGGTAATTTGTTTCAGTGGTTTATCACATGTTTAACAAATATTAACTGCATGTGGTTGGCTACGGTGAGTTGTGCACATTTCAGATGACCATCTGTGGTCAGCCTAGTGCAGCAAATGGATTTCACAGGCCTGTGGCATTGGCAGCTGGAATTGAGAGCCAAGGCTGGCAGACACAGGTAGTGTTGCCTTTCATTTTATATGTTTCATTATCTATGGCAGCAACATTGCCAAATAATTGTTAAAGTATTTGGAAGAATGCCAAGGGGAGGGACCAGATTTCTTTCTTGAGGTATTTATTCTAAATGTAAAAGTGGCCACACAAATGACTGGAGTTGCTGGAAGGTTTTGAGATCTGTGTACCCCGTCCACAGAGCCTCTGATGCTTTCATCTGAAAAAGGTTGGTGTTGGGCTTTACCCTCAGGGGAGCGTATTTTGTGCATGAGGACCTGAAAGCTGAAACAGATGCCTGTGTGCTGGCAGGGTGGTGGTGTGTGAGAGCGACAGGGTGACAGCCCCAGATCCCCTGTGTCAAGGGACTGCATCTCTTCATGGGGGACGGTCACAGGACCCTCACTGATCATTTTCACTGTTCTGCTGAAGAACAGGTTTCAGGCACAGCATTACTCTCTTTATTAAAAGTGGACTCCTCTGTAAAAAAATTCCTTTTTTATGCACTGTAAAGCTGACTTGGGACAACGATGTGCACAAGCAACCCTTTGATATACACTTCCAGGAATCCTATTACAAGCCCCAAATGATTATTATTTATTCATCAAGAATAAACCCTTATGAATTACTTCTATGTAGCAGGTTGCTGCAGATATCATGGTCATCTGATGCTTTCAGAAGTTTTTATCCAAAAATCTAGCTCCCTAAATTGACACTGCATCATGTTTTCCAGGACTAAACACTCTTCACTTTCTATGAAAAGCATCCCATATAGCTAGATGCAGCACTGATATCTGCAGCTCCCAACGTGAAACCCTTGGCTATGAGCAGCGGTGTAAAACCACCCGAGCTCTAACTTTTGGATCTCTGTCTTCTTCCTTTCCGCCCTGCTTCTGAATCCTGTCAAGAGGAGACAAGCAGCAAGCAATGCACAGGACTGTTTATTAGTGTGTGGTAGTTCAAAGAATTCTGATTGCTTCTAGGAGAAAATTCAAATTATGTTTAGAATGGTTCACAGTTATATAGCCCAGCATCATTGTACCTCCCCCTCACTGCATGCTAATCATTCCTACTGAGTAAATGCATTGCTTTTCTCTGTTCATGCTCGATTACCTCTTCAAGGCAGCATAAAACAGCTAAGGTCCTTAGCAATGTTACTGATAAACAGAAGTGTTTTACCTGCTGCTTTTTTTATCCATACTTATAGTTGTGAGCAGTTAACGCTGATAGTGCTTTCCATATGGAGGAAAACTTGACTTTCAATTTGCAGTCAACTCAGTTTCATGTAAGTATGCCATCACCTTGGCCAGAGCTCCAAGCAAAGTACTTAGTGCCTAGTTACCAAGCCATTCAGAACCAGTTCTTTGAGTTGTTTTTTTCCTTTGTATGATATTAATTTTACAGAAATTGGTATGTCATCTCCTCTGGTTTTAAGCCCAACTTTAGAAAAAAAGCCAACGCAGTGACTGATTTTCTCATGTCCTCTTCCATTCTGTAAGTCACAGTGTCTTGCAGAATACTCTTGAGTTACTAAAGTGGGATATGCTGATTTTATGCTGATTTATGCTGATATGCTTTTCACTTCAGTGTTGTACAGAAAATACACGACCAGGACAGAATTTGCAATCCACACTGAATGATGTATTTTTTTTTTTTTTTTCCTTAGAAAGAACATTATGTCATCAATTTGAGGAAAATTAACAGTTGCTTAACTGTTAATTCACATTGCCAAATAACAAAACAGCAATGAAAAACCTTGTGTGCAAATAAAAAGGGCTAGGTTGAAGTCCAAAATATTCATATGTGGAACTGTAAACACATCATCAGCTGAAAGGCTCAAGTGTTCTGTTCCTTGCACTACAAGGAAAAGACTTCTGTTCTTTAACTCCCAAGTGAAATGAGAATATTGGCCCTTCTGCATTTTAGTCAGTTGATTCTCATGAATCAAGCAGGCATGATGGAGAGGAAGGGAAAGGAAAACACTTTTAGTCTGAAATCCTTATGTCTGACAAATAAGATGGATGCATTTCTATATCATGACTATGTATTTTGTTCATGCAGCCTGAGCTCCATAAGTAGATAATAAATATGGCTTCATCCCGTGTTCCATGTTTCCCTTTGTTCTTTCCACTTTTTTGGAGAGTACTCACAGAATGACTTTCAAGCACATGTCAGCAAAGCCAGTTTCAATAAAGATGAAGTCGTGAGGCTTATCCTGGCAGAAGTAACTTACATCTGCTAAATGCCTACACAGAAACTTTTTAAACTATTGCCAGACTGCTGACTGTGCTGTGTGTCAGCCTTGTGATGTTTTATCTTGTGCATGTTTCTGTCATTACATTCACTATGTTGCTCAAGCAAAATCTTTGATAGTAGTCATGTTTATTTGGCTAAGAATCTCCAGTGTCAGATTATGTCTGTAGAAGTAGTGAGTCTTAAAATGTCTTGCTGGGATCAGAGCCAGAAGATTTGGGATGACTTTGAAACAAAGCTGCACAAGATGTGGCCAATAAGATCTGTGTGGTAGCTAAGAAAACTTAATATAGCTAATTTTAGTGGGGTAGATTTCAGTGTATCTAAATTAGCCTAAGCTATATTAAGTTCTCTTAAATCTGTAAGAAATTCATAATATTATGTTGCAGGTAGCCAGGTTTGGCACCTGCCATCATTAGATAACTTCTAATTAGTCTGAACGATCCCTGGCATAATAAATTAGTGAATCAACAGGCTTAGACACGTCTGTAAAATCTTCTCACCTCTCCCTCACCTGTTAAGACACAGGTTTTTGGACACCTGAAATCTTTCATCTGTCTGAATAAATTTTTAAAGTCAGGTGTGACCAGGTCTTCATAACTTCAGCTGAATGGGATCTACTACCCCCACTGAATTTTTTACTTAACAGAAAGCCTTAGAGTGCTTCTCCAAGAAGCAAGAGATCTGGGTTGTGGTCTCTGCCCTGCCTGCAAAGGATTGAGTTTACCTCTCCGGGTAATTGCCCTCGTTACTAAGGCAGAGGCTCTCCTGTGTTAGACCAGCATCCACCCACCCTCCTCAAACAGACCTTGGTGCCAGCAGGTGTTTAGAGAGTCAGGATTATCCAGTGATTTCTCCTGGTGTGAAACAGACACTAGATCCAGGGAGCTGTATCTGGAATACTGGTCCAGCCCTTTTCCAGGTAAGTGCTTGTGACCATACACAAGAATTCCCCTCTTTCTGTCACAGTCTTGTGTCTTACATGACGCTTTGTTTAATGATACTTGCCTTTCTAACTTCATAGTGCCTTGACTTTGAGACGGGAGGTAGCAAATGCTGTTAACCAGGCAATACTCTAGCTAGGATGCTTTTCTAAATGTGAAAGATGGAGTTCCCTGACTGAATAGTTAGGGTTTTCCTCCTCCAGGTTTTAACTCAAGCTGCTGTGTTACCTGAAAGGTGGTTTCTGCTGCTGGTGCCCACTATCAAAAAGCCATGTGGGCTGGATCTCTTTTAGGTGGGGGAACTTAGTGTTCCAGGTACTGTCTGTTCTAGAAGTTGGTTGTGGTTATCCTAGAATGCCTGAATTTTGTAATTCATGCCTCAGTTCACAGATCAGTAGCCTAAATTTCACTGGACTTTTTATAGCCCTTAAGAGGTGCCTGCATTCCTCTCTGTTCACTGAACTAAAATGCCAATATTGTGTTTAGAGAAACAGGTTTCATTCCTTCCAACAAGCACTTAAAATTCTAGCAATTCACTGTTTGTGTTTTAAAAAGAAAACATGGGACTTTTGGTTTTATGTGACCTAGAACTTGTGGGGGTTTTTTGTGGTGAAGTATATTAGAAATTGGACTTCTGAGATAATTAAACTTCCTGATACAATGTTTTATAGCAAATCTTACTAAGACTTCACAAAATGCTTTCTGTCCTAAAGAACAGGGAGAAATAAAACAAAATTATATTTAAAAGTGGTGAAGTTTGTGTAATAGAGTAAATAGTGAATGACAGGATTTTATGAGCAGAAATTCACTATTTGATCTCTTAGGTGACTGAACAGAGTCTTATATTCATAAACAGGCAAAATATTCTTTGATACTTTTTTGATACTTTTTGTGTAGCACAGCATCATGACAGAATTCTAAAAAGCCTTGTCTTCTAAGAGGTGGGGTTTTCTAAATCTGACATATAAACTGAGAACTTGTTGTGGATGTAGCTTTAGAGAGGCCCAAGTCTGTAGGAGGGTTTTCCATCTGTATTTGTTTGGTCTTGTTCTTACAGACAAACCAGGCACATGTGCTGCATTGTTTTTGTGAAAATATGTATGCTCACAGTGCTTTTATCTAAAAAATGTCAGAAATGCCAAATGTGGTTGGGATATGACCACTAGATGAACTCTCCGACTAGTTTATTTGCAGAGTTGGTATATTCAAGAGATAAGGCAGTGTCGTCCTTTTCAGAAAGTCTCTTCAGATTGTGAGTCATAGCTCTTTCTTAGCAAGGTGCTCGCAGTAGGCAAAGAAAAGAGAGTGCTGTGGTAGCTGGAATGGTACAAGGCAGATGGGGCAGAAGTAACAGTGTGGGAGTATTTCTGAAATGTGACCGAGCATGAAAGAAGTCAAGAGAGTATGTGAAGTGGAAGTGGTGAAAATCATCTTTTATACTGTTTTTTAATGCTACTTCTACCATGCTGGGATTTGGCTAGGTGGCTTAGGTTAGGCATGATGGAAGAGGCTTTGGGATCTTGCATGCACGTGAATGTGCATAACCCCTGCTCTCCAATGAGATATTTCTTTTTGCTCAGACTGTAGGGAATCTCTACAGCAGTTAGATCACTGTAGGAGCAGAAGGGAAATAATGAAGTAGAATGTGCAAGAAAAAGGAAAATTGGGAGACTTTACAATTAAAGAGTACAAAGCACCAACCTCAAGTTTTCACGGAAGTACTTTCCAGTGCTTGCTCATAAAGAGGAAGTGTGGGATAAATGGAGGGCATGTAGGAATAGGGGTAACTGAATTGCAAAATGAGATCATCTGTAGACACTGCCATGAACTCTGATAGGTAAATAAGGGGGAACAGTACTGGAGCAGAACTATGATAACTGTACTGGGTCTGCAGAGTTGGGCACTTGCCAAATTGGCATTTCAGCAGTGCTGTTAGGTAGGAAGGATTTTGGTTATCCTGTGGAAGAGCTGACTAATGTAAGAACCTGTAAGATCCCATAAATGGTGTTGCTACCATGGGCTGCAGATCCCTAGGCACCGTGTGAAGGCCTGCTCACACCCATCTCCTTCAGAAAGCGTCTGATCTCACCCCTGAGGTATAATGCATCAGAAATTTGGCAAGTTGAAACTTAGCATCTTCCTAGATGTCCTGTTTGAGCTTGACTTTGCTGCACATCTTCTTTCTCTCCCTTTCCATGAATTTTTTGTTGTTTTTTTTTTTTTTAAAAGCTTTAAGGTAAACTTTGCAAAACAACAGGACTTAAGCATCTTTCCGTCTTGCCCAGCAGCCAGAGCAGTGCAGTTTTATATGTAGCTGAGGTAGTAGGTTTGGAGCAAATTTTTGTTCATGTGAGGTTTTAGAGGTGATCATTAAGCACTTTCAGGAATGCATTAAACAACTTGTCTAACATCTGTCAAATGCTGTTGCTTTCATCCCCTTCCCAGGAAGAGAAGGGCATATGTAGGGGAGTGTTTTGTTTAGGAATTTTTCAAATAATTACATACATACATATTTACATGTCGGTGTCTGTTTATGTTAGGGAAGGCAAGGTCACAGAAATGTATCTTTACTGCTGGAGAGGCAAGGTTGTGTGTGAAAATCCTTCTTTTGAATCTTTGCTCTGGGCATGATCTTGGGTCAGCCCTGAGGGAAGTGCTTTCTCATCCATTGATAAGCCAAATCTCTATGGCAGTTGGGCTGTAGGTTGTGTGCTATTGCCTTGGTGTTGGTCCAAGTCTGTCTTACAGACATGGTGGATTTGATGTTTGCTATGGAGCTAGGTACCCTAACCTGGTGAACCATGGAAATATGAGAGGAGGAAAGGCATTCTCCTGAGCCTTGTCAATTATGCAGTGAACAGAAAAAGTCAGAAGCTTCAGAGAGGACTTTATGATGTCTCAGGGAGAGCTAACCCTTTTAGGTTCATATGATCAAGACTAGTGGGAATAAGTCCAACTATGAAAAGCTCTGATAAAGTCTGAGACCATGCTAAGTTTGTTGCTTGGAACTGAAGGATGTACAAAGCTGCCATGCCTCTCACGGCACATGCTGCTGGCACCCCAGAAGCTCTTGGCATTTTGAGAAAGTGAAAAGAGCCTTCTTCTGCCTTTCATGAAGTTTGCTCTTTATTGTGGTTGAGACAGCTTCACAGTTAGAGGAGTTGACAGCTTACATGTGTTGTGCAAATGCAGTGTTTTATCTTCTTAAGTCACTGAACTGATTGTTGCATTCCCAAGGATATATGCTCCAAGAGCTTTGATCTCTTCTTTTTCTTAATCAGCTAGTTATATTCGTAAGGAGTAGGTAATCCCTCTTGCCTATTATTGGAGGTTGAAGGAAAAAAGCTTTTAGTGTCTGCCAGTGCAGAAATACTCTAAATGAAGTAATTATTCAAGGCTTCACTTGAAAAATTAATAACCAAATTTTTAAGACGCTGTGAAATAGAGCAGTGTGTTGAATGGGAGAATGCTTCTCCTTAGAACTTTTGAATAGGAGTAGCAAGAAGCATGTACAACACTGTGCTTTCCAAATGCTTTGAAAATTGAAGTGATAATGTTAAAATTTTTTTTAAAAGTTGTTATTTGGGAACTTCTCTCCAAAATGAAAATGCTGCAGTGTTTAAAACCATAGTGTTATGGGAAAACTAATTTTCAAATTGGCAGGAACAGATGTGGTCACTTCAAACCACCAACAAAGACTATGCTTAGTAAAATCAAATATACTAAGCAAAGTACATTTGTTACTAATACACAGACATTTTGGTAAATATATGTCTTGTTTGGAATTGCAAATCTGATGTAATTTTACAACTTTGTATGTAGACTCAACTTTATTGAATCACTGCTGCCACAGGAAAGGAGTGCAGAATGACTCAACACTGTTTCTTAATTCAAATGAATTTGGAAGGCGTTTTCTTTATGAAATATTTTTGACAAAATAAGTCATGGCTACCATGTTTATTTACATAGTAAGTTTATGCATGCTATTTACAGGATATGTTTTACTTACTTTTTTCTTTGAAGAAAATTTTTGTCTTTCAAGTAGCAAGACTAGGAAATAGAGATGGAACAGGAGAAATGACAGGAAAAAAAATCAGAGCTATTGACATCCTGCCGACTTCTACTTGATTTTTAAGTATGAAAACATTATTTGAACATCACTGTATTCCAATCACCTATTAAATAGCTTAACAACATTAAATTGGATAAACTATGAATTTCTGTGTCTAGAAGAGGTCGCCTAATATGGGAGAAGTTCTGAAATGGGTTGATAGAGAATATGAAGTTTTTTTCCCCATTATCTGTCTTTCTCTCCCCATTTGGAGCATCCAAAGTTTGAGACACCCAGAGGCTCAGACCTTGCCCATCTGTTTCCAAACACAGTCTCTCAATCTTGCATTTGTTTCTTTAACCATGCTGATCAAGAGGGTAAATATCTGAAGTCCTTCCAGCAGCTTGTGGGAAGAAGGCATGCTATTTTAAACGGAAGGGATTTGCTGTCTTGAATGAATTAAAACATCTGGATCCCTACACTTCTCTGTTACCGTGTGATTGATTTAGGCTCGTCTTTGGCACATGCCAAGTATGGAGCCATATGGCCCTCATGCTGTCAGCAAGCTTTTTGAGCACATACCTCTGCCTACCCCCCAGCTTTCTCTGGTAGCTGCTACTGTGACCTAAAAGATAAATGTTCCAGGAGCTTTCAGGCTGTTGTGCCCTTCTTGAGCGGATTAGTTGCATTTTTTTGAGTGGTACAATGTCCAGCATTTGGAGCAGAAAGCTGAATCCTTCACTTCCCCTGCAGTGCTCAGAACCCTGATCCAAATCAGATGCCTTGTGCTGGTGCCAGATGTGTAGCAGCACTTTCTAACTTACTCTTTAACTTTCTGACTTAAACTTCTAACTTGCACTTACACTGCACCTTGTTTTCTTAATTTCTCCATGAAATCGCCAAGTGCTCAGCACAACTGGTTTTTAGTATGCTCTAAGTCTGTGGTTATATGGAAAACTGACTGTTTTGAGAAGTTTTTAAACATAAATTTACTTTCTAGGAACCAAGAGAATAGTGTTAAAGCCATAATGCTCTTGCTAACACATCTTTTAATTTTTTTTGCTTTGAGTGGTAGGCAGAATAAGTATGATATTTATCAAAAATATAGAGAGTCTTCCATGTTTCCAAAGACTCAAAATACCTTAATTATTTTTAATAAGTAATTTTAATCATTTCTGTATTTTTCATTTTTATTTAAAAAATAGAGCAGGAAGAGTCTGAGGAACTAGGAAGAATATTTCTATGTTTTAAAAAAAAAGAAACTGTAAGAAGAAAAAATGGTTCTTTTTTTTTTAAGAACTCTTACTACTGCAAGAATTTCTCATTAAGCAAATGTAGACCACTGTTTTCAGCCTGCTTTTCTGAGTCACTTAAGTACTGTACCCTCGTACTAACAGTGTGGGGTTATTTGTATTTTTCTTGCCTCCCTGCTATGAGGTAATAGTAATCTAAAGGATCACTATTCATCACTTAGTCCAGAGGTTGCATCTTCTAATTAGCGCTAATCATGGATAGTATTTTAAACTTTAAAGAATACAGTGGCATTTCAGAGAGTGAACTGTTCAGACAGTGCTGTTAATATCTTAGCAGAGCAACTTAAGAATAAAGTTGTCATCTGATTGCTTAAACTTGTGTCTTACTTTGGTCAGAGCCCTTCAGTCCATTACAGCCGTTCTGCTGATGGCATTAACAAGTACTTCAGGGAGTTTTAATAGAAAATAAAGAATTGTATGGGTACATTATTGATTTCTTGCATTGCATTTGTCTCTCTCTCTTTTTATGTACTTTAAAACCAAGAAATAACCACTCCTGCTTTCTTAGAGTTGCTTCTTAGTGTATAAGTACCCTGCCCTCTCGAAGAACTTGTTGTCTGTCTATTCTGCTTTGAGCCATTAAAGATCTGTTCTGGCTGGAAAAGCCTGAACTCCATAATCCAGTTGCTAAGTTTTTCCTTTGATTCAGCTACTTAAAAATGCAATGATACTCTAGAGCCTAATGGACTTGATGTGTGGTAGACTACTACAAAACAGTGAAGTTCAATTATAAGTTGCAAGCACCATCATCAGTGCTGCTTTTTCCAATTTGAAGTGAGTTGAGTTTTCCCCACATTCATGTATTAGGCATTTTACCCATAAATGACTGGCCAAACCAAGATGAATCCATGTTACTAAGTAGGAGAACAATAACAAGTGGTGTTCACCAGCCTGTGCCATGCCATCTGCCTGATGTTTATGTTTTTGAGTACTGATTGTGTGTTGAATAGAGTACAATGCTCTGAAATAACCCAACAAACCTATCTGAAAATAGAACCTGGAGCATATAGGACACTTAAGTGAGATTGAACTTGCCTATGGATAAATATCTTAACATTTTCTCATTCTCCGAGTGTTGAAGATGAGTTAGGCATGTATGTTTTAGCACAGGTGATTAGTTCAGCCTGAAATATTTCACCTAGTGACATCTGAGTTAGGACGAGCTTCGGCTGAAGAAAGTGTTAGTGATACATCTTAAACTCTGGAATTTTCATGTGAACCAACATATTTTTAGTGCTTTTTAGTGCTTTTGAGGTTAGATTGTTGGGATAAAAATTATCTTTGCACAGAGTTCTTCATTGTAAAGCCAGAGCAAAGCTTACTGAATCTTGTGTCATTCAAGAATGAATAAAATTTAAGAAGAAATAATATAATTTGGTTTATTCTCCTTTGTATGTTGTGTTTCATATGGGTCTGATGTTCCATTCTTCTGGAATTATATATTTCACTAATTTAAATGGAAGCTTATAATATGTACAATGCCAAAGTAAGTGCAAAGAGAGAAATTCAGGTACAAAACTCGGCTTGGAATCCACCTCCTATGCTGTAGTACTCCTGTCTGAGGTGGCCTGCTCCAACTCCATAGTCTTAATGACTCAATGTTACATTTTTCATTAAACTAACCAAGCAGAATAAGCATACAACAACAAGATCAAGCCTTATCCTATGTTTCAGATATTTCAGTTGCCAAATTTTGAACGTTGTTCCTCAAAATCTGTCAGGAATTAGCGTGAGGAAAAAAAGCAATTTGAAATGCTCCAGTAAACCCTCCCTATTTAGGGACTAGCTTTGAAATCACTTAACATATGGTTTCATGTCATATCCAGTCTTATTAATCTCTCTATCTTTATGACTGGAATAAAGCAAACCCAAGTGTTGGACAGCAGTCTGTGTCCCCTAGGAGAAGGGTCAGTGTTTAGCTGACTCTGCTGTAGTGGACGAATGAACTGCTGGGTCGGCTGAGAGTGTGTCCTGGATCTCAGCTTTGACTGTTCTCTGTGCCTTTTTAGAAGTCAGCAAACTCTGATTTTGGCAGTTTGTGGAGGAATCTGAGTGGCTGTTTGTGGAACCTTGGTGATGGTTTTTAGGCAGTGAAGATGCAGATGTGTGTTTGAACTCATTCAGAGCACCAGCCATCGAAAGCAGCAGAGCAATGCTTCATTTTTCTGCAGTCTGCAGAGAGATGGAGTTTGTTCAGAGAAACAGACCATGCAAAGATTGAGAGACTGGTGATGTTCTTTTGGCAAGAGAACAATAAAAATTATTGTTCAAAGTAAGAAATTTTTATCTGTATGTTTGTTGCTTTTGGGTTTAATATTTTGTATGGAGATCTATGTTACAAAAGTGAAGGAAGGCAGCATTCTTTATCAAACTAGGATAGTTGTAAAATTTGGGCAGGCTTTTGGGCAAAGGGTGTTTTCATTAAAACTGACAGAAAAATTTATTACATATTCTTAATTAAAATAGTGCTTTGTGAGTTTTTTGGTGTTTTTTTGTTGTTTTATTTTGTTGGGGTTTTTTTTTTTTAAACCAGGACTGAGAAAATAGGAGATGTGGGGATTGCATCCTGCAAAATAATCTTTTCCTTTTCTTAGTCATCCTCACTGATATGTGTATCCAGAGTTTATTGTGGAGTTTCATGGTTGGGTGTTTCCATTTAATTTCAACAAGCATATTTGAGCATTGAATGAGCATGTCAGGTTTTAGGATGCACACATGTGAGATGCATTGATTCTGAGGATATCTCTGTGGAGAGGCATTAAAAGCTACATTTGGAAGGAGATGTTGGCTGTAGAAGTACGTTGGAGCAGTTGGAGGCTACAGAAGAAATAGGGAACACTTGGCAGCAAAAGCACAAACACCAGTGTAAACTATAATCACAAATTAACAATCTAAAAATTGAGTCAGACTAAAAGAAAGTGAAAAATGTTTATTATTCAGTTTGGATTTCTAAAAATACTTTTTAGTGGAAGGGCTTATAGTATTTTTTTTTTATACAGTGAAGGTATTAATGGGCTAGGATGTAAGACACAAAGGAATAATATAAAGGAACAGCTGAAGTTTTATCTACTAAACAGACTTTTCCAGTCTGATTTTTTTTTTTTTTTTTACACGGTTTTTCAGCTGTGTACTCTGGATATTATTTAACTTTCTCTTGCAACAGTTTTCCAACTTCAGCTGTTATATGACACAGCTTTTGGGATGGGACTTAAAATTTCTTTTTACAGTTTATGAGCTGTGCCTTTCTGTATTCAGAAGGCAACTACTATTGTTTTTCAAACTACTGTTTTACTTGTGAGGATTTGGAAGTGATTAAATCCAAAAGGCGCTTTGAGTAACAAATTAGAACAGAATATTTTCAGTTGGAAGGGACCTACTACAATCATCTAGTCCAACTGCCTGACCAATTCAGTGCTGAACAAAAGCTTTTCTCATAGTCTAAAATCGTAATCACTTCAGGGGATTTATTTTTTTTTTCCAAATGCAAGTGTTTACATGGATACTGCAATACAACTTTCAGTCTCCAACCAAAGCACTCTCTCGTATATTTGCAGTACGAAAGATCATCAAGGTGAAGAAAATGAACAATGACTGCTTTTTTCTCCCTTCCACATCATACAGCTCAGAGCAATGTAAAAGGAGCAGTGGGGAGCGAAAAAAGACTGACTTAGATGCATGTACTCATTTCTTCCTCCAGCAACACTTCTTGAAGTTGTGAGGTTTTTAAACTGATTTGTAGAATTCTATTAAATCAAAATTTCATTTTGCTCCAAACTGAGATAGTAATGCAATGATTAAGACTTTTCTTTTTGTGGATAACCAAGAAAGTGCATGTGTTCACATGAGGTTAGACGTCAGTGCTGGTCTTTGAAAAGTTTTCTGGAGAGTCTGTGAGTATTTTGGTGTTGGGGACTTGCAAATTACAGTGAAGTCAGCTGCAAGTGTGTATCTTGAGGTGAATCAGACACACTTTAATATTTATTTAAAATATTTCAGTTGCTATACCATAATGGCATGTAAATATACAACAAATGTATTTTTGCATGTATATGTGTATAGGTAGTTATCCAAAATCACCTGTGAGCTAAGGAAGTTCAGTCTAGCATAAATCTTTGCATTTGCTTTTAAAGTTTATGGCAAAAAAAAAAAGTTTCCTCACAATTTGCATATTAGGTCAAAGGTTTGTTTTGTGGTTTTGTTAATTTTTTTTTTCAAAAAAGAGCAATCAGTGCTTTTAAAATCTTAAATAACATTGTTCTGTTAAACACAAATGTTCTATACTAATTGAAAGCCATTGGCAAATGCAAAGAACAGACCTATGTGTTGATTTCTTCTTACTGCAGACTTTTATCTGAAATCTTACTGTAGGAAATACTTCTTACTTGATTTTGAGAACAGAGAAAATATTTGCAGTATTTCTCAGTAAAGTCCTGCTGAAAATATTTCAAAAACTTTGATTCCTTCTTGCACATCTGTAATCACTTCTGTTTTTCAAATGCTCAGATCACTTCATGTTAATGGCAGATAGTTGAACTGAAGAAATAGTGACACTTTTATTGTATTTCTCTTTTTCTCCTGGAGACTAAATCTATTTTTCTGCTCCTCTGCTATTGCATCTGGCACCTTTTCTCATGTTCTTGGTGCAGAAACCTTCAGCTCTGAGTCAGTGACCACAACCATCTGAAAGAAACTAATATTTTCAGTTCTTATTTTTTACACATTTTTTTGCTGCTGTTTGGTAAAGCTGTTAGAGAAGGCATAAAAAACCAAGGGCCAGGTGACTGAAGCCATGAGCTGCTCTCAGTAAGGTCAGTAAGAAGAGGAAGGTGGTCGTGATCTTGTGTGAAGAGGGGGGCAGGAGATGGTAGGAGACACTGTACAGCAGCAATTGGAGAAGTGTTGAGCGCTCTCCCCTCTTGTTATCAGCAGCTTTTATGTAGTTAATTAATGAGTTTAATTCTTGTCATCTGAGTATCTTCTGTGTTCTTAATTCCTTGGCAAAGATTTTGTTTTACTGTGTATTGACTGCTGTCAGGGTTTTGCATTGAAAACCTGACATTTATTGAAGTTTTACCTTATTGTTTTCTCCCTGGTTACATAAGAGAAGTCAAAGCCCAAGAAGTGAAAAAGGCTCCATAGCAGTGCCAGGTGGAGAGGTCTTGGGTAGTTCCTGATATTTGAGTTGCACTGTTAGAATAGAGTCAGGTTGAAGAGCTGCTGGTAGAGACTGTGTTGTGGCTTGTTCAGAGATGATTCCTCTGAAGGAAACCCACTTGATAGGAATCTGTGCCCAAACAGTTGGAGCTGAAAGGCTGGATCAATGGATAATAAATAGCACTGTGGAGTAGAGCCATGGCTACTCCCCATTGTCAAGCTGGGTATTCTATTAGTGATTCTGTCCACAAAATGCTTGTTTGCTGAAAGTAGTCACACAGACTCCTTGCTATGCCTGAACAGATGCTTTAAGAAATAGAGAACGTCAGCAACAATGAGGACTGTTGTAGGATCTGCCTCTTTTTTCCTGAATGCTGTTTTACACACTGTTGCTTAAAGAAAGTACATTGTGTGCTCAGAGGCTACTGCTTATGCAAATATTTGCAATTGTGGTGGAGGTGATTGTATAAGACTGTTCTGGGCTGGTTGTAGGCTTCCAAATTTGAATGATTATTGCTTAAGTTGACTTGTGATAAAATGCTAAGTGGCTATAGTAGTATATTTCATTCATTCCGTTTCATCATTTTGAATGATTAAATACTCCAGTATTGATGAATGAATTTGCCCTTTCAGGAGGAGGTATTTATACTATTAATAACTTTATTACCATCAAAAAGCTCCAAAGGAAATATTTCTGCAGACATTGCTGTTTCATTTTCCATAAATAAGACTTGTAAGTCCATCTATTTTTATTGTAGAATCTTTGTTGAATTCAGAGACTGGTTTTAAAAATTACGACAAAAATCAGAAGTACTTCCTCCTTCAAAAAACCAGTATGCATATTTAGTTGAATGCATGCGTTTATAAACACATGCAAACTGTACCATGTACCTTTAGTCTTTATACCTGCCTTTTAAGTAGACCAGCCCATTTCACAGGAAGTCGGCTGAGGTCTGTGTCATTTCACATTAGGTGCTGAGTGTTGTAAGTGACTGACCTGTAGGAATTACCTGTGGGTGTGAAATATCCCATGTAGCCGCTGTGGTGGAAAAGCTCCCAGGAACAGCTGGAAGCTGCCACCTTTCTCTGGGACAGCACCCAGTGCCATCAGCAGCATTGCCATTAGAGTCAATCTGTGCTTGCTCCTGAGGAGTTTGCTTGTATGGAGAGAGGAAATCAAAATGTACAGATCCTTGGTTTTACAGATGTAAGCAGAGTTGATAGGTTAGCAGACTTGAGACTGATAAAAGGCTGTAAAAATGGAGAAGCTTGGTTTAATGCAGAAAGCAATATTATTTAAATTGTAGTGAATAGTGTCCTTTGTCTTCATGTGCTGTGCTTCAGCTGTGGTAACCAAAAGCTGATGGCTCTTTCCTCTGGTCTCTCATGCTTAGGTACAGCTCACCTGCTAAATCTACTCCTGGAAATGCTGAGACTGCTCGGAAGGCAGTGCTATAATTTATGCCTTCCTACAGCTCTGCTACTGATTAAGTATTGCTGCTCTTTGTGTCTAATCAGAGCTTCCACCCCATGTATTTTGTCATTAACGAGTACAGGGAGTTTTCAGAAGCAAGATCTACAGGCCATGGTGCATAATACTAATTCATCGAGATTATGACTTAATGCAAACACGCCTCCCTACCTCCTCTTTTTTGGTTTATGTTATTCAATAATGTTAGCTGCCGGTGATGGTTAATTAGTTTAATTACTGTTGTTGTTCCTGTCAGGAAGTGTCCTTGGATTGATGCAGAGGGTTTCTAATCCAACTGTTTCATATTGGCTCATGGTTGATTATAAATTTGAAAATATTGTAAGAGTCTGAGAAATCCAGATAATTACACTTGATAATAGTTTTAATGCTTAATCAAGCTGAGTGTTTTCATTTACATATATTTCCTGAAAAGCCAGCACTGATTGACAATGATGAGGGTTAGTTTCACATCCTAGGGGTCCTTTGAAAATTAGGAAACAATTGACTTCTTTGGGTGTGGACATCCAAAAACCTGGGAGGTAAAGCTACGCTGTTGAGTCATTCAGTGAATCAGATTTACAATCAGATTTACCCATTGATAAGAAATGGGTTAATGAATGTGTTTAACAAAAAGGACATGGAGAGCAAGGCGGGAGAATTTATTCTAGTGAGTCAAGACCTCAGCTGCCTTCCCTCCTGCTGCATCAGCCTGCCATGTCAGAACCCTTAGCTGGGTTTTCGGGGGCAGTACCTGCAGTATCTAACCTACATGGTTTGCCTGCAATTAGTCCTCATTTACAGGTTGGTGTGCAGCATAGAAGAGTCCCATGGGTGGGTTGATCGGCTGCTCCTGGAAAGGGCTGTCAGTTTGGAGTATGCCATTTATCCCGTCTTTAAATAGCTCTCAGTTTACCAAGGAGGCCCTGAAGTGCTGCTCTCCAGGGCTGTGCAGTCTGCTGCTGCCTGCTGTCCTTGGCTTTGCCTGCTACTCATGAGCCAGGAACCCCCAGACCTTCCTCTCAGGGCCCATTCTCTGCCCAGCCTGTTCTTGGGATTGCCCTGACCCAGGTGCAGGACCTTGCACTTGGCCTTGTTGGCCTTCACGAGGTTTGCACAGACCCACCCCTCAATCCTGTGAAGGTCCCTCTGAGTGTCACCCCTTGCCTCCAGCATGCTGACCACACCACACAGCTTGGTGTCATCTGCAAACTTGCTGAGGTGCGCTCATGCCAGCGTCTGTGTCACCAAAGAAGACATGAAACAGCATCGGTCCCAATGCAGATGCTTGAGGGTGTGTATTTACAGTATACTATATGTATGTAAAATATGTTATAAAACGTGTGTGTATACAAATATGTATATATAAATATTTGTGGATTGCTCGTGTAAAATCACTGTGAAAACTCTGCGATATAAACATGTCATTGCTTCTTGGTTAAATTCTGGCTGGTAAATGAGAACAAGAGTTTCAACATTGATTGTAACTACTCAGACTTCACTGTGTGCTTGTTTGTTGATGTACTTCTGATCTTCTACTTACACAAGTATAGCTTTTAAGACCAGGTAAGTGTAATTACAGTATTAGGACATGAACAATCTCAGTGGTAAATATTCCACAGGATTTCTTTTTGCAAAATCACGTCCCCAAACATCATTGCAAATGATCTTGTAATGATACGCTACCTTAAAAAAGATTAAGTTTAGGAAGGACAAACATAAGATTGATCTCTTTGCTCCATTTAGAAGATTTATAATGAAGTAAAATTTCTATTCACTGGCAAGCATATGTGTCTGTTCTTCCCATTTGGAAGCAGCAATATCTATTTCTCCTGTGTATTGGAAGATTGGAAGCATCGTAGACTTTCCTCAATTTTCATTTGAAGTAAAAGTTTTTATAACCTGTACCTTTTCATTTTGGTCTGCTTATCCAGAATTTGAGCTAAATAGATATTAATTAAAATAATGAGAATGTCTGGAAATTAAAAAAACCCCACAACCAAACCAAATTACCTCTTCAAAAATTGTATCTGAATACATTATATTTTCATAGTTGTTTCTAAGAAAATCATTGAGCAAAACGGATCAGAAAAGAGCTGCTATATTTAAGATCTAGAAACCTAGAAAATAATACTGCGTAGAAAAATCTCTTCAGATCTTTTAAAGATCAGAATGAAAAATGGATGAAACTGTTTATTTTGATGTGATTTTACAAATTTCACTTATTAGTTTTTATATGCTTCCACCTACTGTGATTAACCTGGACCTCTTTATATTAACTGTTATAATGAAAGAAAAGATTTTTATTAACTGACTTGAAAAACAAGATGGTATCAACATATTATGTGTAGGTACCATTAAGAACATATTTGTTGACTTTTATAATTGCAGCTTAGTGAAATGATTTATAATCTTGTGAACCATTCAGAAGGCTACTAATGGCACTTTTGCCTTGTAAAATGAGCCAAAAATGACATGTCTGAAATTTGTTTTCCTTTTTTCATAAATGTCGTGAGAATAGACAATAGCCTGGACTGAGGCAATAATAACAGCATGGAGCCAGACAGAGTGAATCCTGTGTTTGAGAGTAATATGAAAGATTATCCACCTTTTCCTTAATCTGCCTCTACCAGAGAGCACAGACAAGGCCAGCCAGCAGGATCTTGCCCTTTACTTTTCATAATAATGGTCTTGCAATATCTTAAGGAAATTCACAGTTTGATTTTGCTTTTGGGCTAACTTTAATTAACTGCACCACATTGATGGGTCAAAAGTTTGACTGCATACTTTTTAAATAAACATTTTGAAAACCAAAGATAACACAAAAAAATCAGAATGGCATTATCTGAATATCTTGATAATTTTTCTGATAATGCAACAAAAGAAATATGCTGGAATATTTTACATGAAGTGACATCTTCATGTAGCTGTGTGCACTTAGGAATGTGATTTAAGTTCCCAATTAACATGAAAAAGAAGTTTTCTGGTTTTTCTCATGAAATATCTTTGGTTTCATCCAAATACACGTACCGTCTGCCTTTACCTGTGGCATGTACTTTTCCATTTCATAAGTTACAAGTAAGGGTAATTTCTTGCAGTCAGCAGGGAAGCCTACAAACTTTTCTTCTTTTAAAGTGTTTCTCTGTCTCAAGTGAAAAAAAAATACTGTTTCACTCTGCACCAACCGAAACTCTTGAGCAGTTAGTGATATATTTCAGACTGAATTAATTACTACTGGAGTTGATATTTCAAGGTTTATCTCATATTGGAATGCATAGAGGATCTAAACACATACTAGAAACATTAGTTGAAAATTCATTATCCTGAGGAAGAAGAAATAATAGCCCACAAAACTAACTTTCAGCAACTTGCAGACCATTATATTTAAATTGACAAATGTGACCATAACCAGTGTGAAAGGAGAGTGTGGACTCCTGTTTATGACAGTAGTGGTTGAATCTGTGTTTTGACATGCAAAATTTAGTTTGTAGTGAGCATCTATATTTTCAGGAAAAGCATTCTAGCCCCGTAGTAAGTAATATGAAATGTTTCCCAGTAATCCTTCAGTTGAAAGAAGCAGGGTGACTGAGTTTTGTTAAGGAAAACCTTAGGAGAATTTGGATTTTATTCTGCTGTGCAAGCAATATCAGTTACCTGGGAAGTGACAGCTGGCATTTTCTGTGCCTGGAGCTGCAAATCAGATCTCTGGTTTTGTCCATGACACTATTTCCTATCTTCCACCTACAGCATTTCTAAAGAAAGGAAGCTGCTGAGAGCACCCGTGCCTGTCCTGAGACCATGACACTTTGTCATGAATAGACAGAAAGTGCTTTGAAATTCCCTGTTTATAGAGTCTCCTTGTGTTGGAGATGGTGGCGGTATTTTTGCTGTTCTTTTACTTTGCCTTTGAGCAGTGGGTTTAGGGGAGCATTTTTCTGGTATTCTAAAAAAATAAATTTTCTTCAAACTAAGTGCTTCTAGGGAGGGTGCAGAACAGTCTTGGAAACTGCCTTTTATAAATAAAACCTAAATATCTCATAAATATAAGGACTAGTCACAATTGGATCCAACTTTTAGTTTCATCAGCACAATATTATCCAAATCCATGTTTTGTCTGCATTTTAACCTGCTGTGCCAAATTATTCTTTTACCCCACACTACATTGCTGTGTTGAGCCATTTAGTCTGTTTTGTGAGTAAGACTTTGAAGCTCTATACCAAACTGTAAAACTTTATCATACAAACATCAAAGGCTTAGTCTAGAATATAGCCAAAGTTTCATTCCAGCGTTTTTCAAAACCACCATGACATATTACTTACTGTGTTTAATTTCCCTTGATATAAATGAAAAAGAAATTACCAGAGCAATAGAGTAAAACACCCTCAAAGACTATGAACTCCACTGTGAGCATCTTCCCAGTAGAAGGTGGGAGAGCTAGCTGGGGAAGGAATGTGGTTGCTCTACTCTGAATTTTTCCCTTGGCTCTGGATACCGATCAGCTGCAGAATGCACCTTGTGTGTGATGGTCCTTTGGCTTCAGTCAGTGCAGTTCTTACGGGAGGATTTTGCATTTGCAGTTGGAGTTTTGGTCAAGTCTCACTCATTGTCAGTCAAAGCTGCTGCCCAGGGTGTGAGAGCCCAACATCCTCCTGCGACAGCCGGGCTTCCTGCCCCAGCTCTGCCTCAACTGTGTGATCATAGTCAAACCCAAATGTCTGCTTTCCTTTTGTAACCCTATGATAACCTTGAAAAACCTCATGTTTTCTGTAGGCCACTCTTTCCAGTGCCAGTGAGTTAAACTTTCCTAGTTAAGCCCACAGGATATCTAGGTGGCTATTTGTTTGTTCTTTTGTTTTAAGTTGGCTAAGAAAATACGAAAACATTTTCTCTGTTGGGGTGTTACTGAAAGTCTTAAAATGTTTTTATGTTCTCTCCTTATCTGGCATGTTTAAAAAACTCTTTTCTAAGATTTGCTGATGAAGATATTGTCTTCTGAGGGTTTTGGTTTTGTTTTGTTTGGTTTTGTGGTTTTTGTGTTTTGGGGTTTTTTTTTCTGGATGAGGTTCCTGTTTTGTTGTGTGTTTTATGTTATGTTTTAGTAGTGTCTAAAGCCTATTTTAGATAAACCAGGCACAGTGACTTCCTTCCACTGAGAAGGCTACACACAAATTATATTTTACATTCTGCTGAGCCAAATGTGCCAAAATTATTTAATACATAATTACTCTTTAATTTACTCCTAAAAACATTACTCCAAATACTGGTACTAAAGTAGATGTAAGGGAATTTTTTTTCTGCTGATAACTGAGAATGATGAGCAGTGGCAAAGAGCTCTTTTATATATAACACCTGTTGAGTTTGGAAGCTATCTTTGAAAGAACCCTAAGGGCTCTCCTTCTATGTTTGCTGACTCCAGCACACTTATTAAGGCTGATGTTTCGCTGATGCCACTGGCAGACATTACAGAAGAAGGCAAAAAGCCAAAGGGACTGCAGCACTAGCCACTGTGCAGCATGTACTGGAAAAGTTTGAGAAGGCAGGCATCTGCACAAGCAATGCATAACCAGCCTACTGTTGATTCACTTGTGGGGAGTGATAGCAAAAGAGCAATGACACTGATTAACAATGAGCCTGATGTTTCTTCGTATCTTGGGCAGGAGTATGATTTGTCTTTAAATAAAAAAATCCTGGAAAACAGTTTATAAATTATGCTCTCAGATCCACGGGAAAAGTTTTTCTGTGCTCCAAAACCCCTAAGTGTTTATGATGTGTTATTCTCACAGCTCATGGTTAAAAATGGTATGTATACACTTCAGTGACATGTGAGTATCAAGATCTGAATGGATGGCAAGATATATCTGCATTACAGAGCTAAGAGCATCTGTGTCTGTACTGGGATATCTGAGCGGTTATGTCACTTCATGTATGAAAAGTTAGACTGATAGGAAAGTGCATAGCGAGTAGAAACAGTAAAATATCATTAAGAAGAGACAGGCAAGTGGATGGTTTTAGGGACACATGTCCTAACTCACCAGACTGTTATGGTGAACATCTGTTAGAGAGCGTTGCCTTCTGAAGGCCCTCAGAGTGGCTCAGTAGCCAAACACATTTTCAGATTTATGATGCTTCCTAAAGCTAGAAAAATATGTATTTCCATATTTTAATAGTCTATAGAAGTTAGAGCATTCTTTGACTGTTTCCTAAAATAACATTTTGTGATTATAGGTTTTAAAAAAGAAGATAATGCTAACTATTTGTAACTCTCATGATGATAAATGTAATTCTCCTTCTATGCCTATTGAAACTCAGGTTAAGCTCTGCTTGCTTTCAGCTTGGAAGTTAAAAAAAAAAAAGACCTCTTGAAAATCTTGATTGGTTCAGGGCTGTAGTTTGCAGTGCATGGAATCTACTGAAATCAGAGATGATTCTTTAACCCTATGACAGATGGAGCCAGGATGTCTGTATCATCAAAGAGAGGAAAAATGAAATGTGAGTGAGCACAGAAGTCAGTAAATATGAGAATAATTGGAGTGGGCATGCTGAGGGGGTAAGGAAGGATACATTGCTGACACTTTTTTCAGCCATCAGCTTTGAAGCCAGCTACTGGTCTGTGTAAGTGACCTCTACAGCCTAAGCTGAAGGAGGTTAGAGGGTTAGATAAACACACAGTTCTGTATAAACCTTTCAGGAACACCTATCCAGAGCATTTTTTACAATGACAAGGCAGTTGTGCTTCTTGCAGAGGATGAACTAGATGATCTGAATTTGTCTTTACTTCTGGAGTTATGTATTGTACAATTTGACCTTGGCTGTAAGCTGGAGTTTTTAATATTCTTTGAGGGTTTCCTCTGGCTTTTGTGAGTAATTACACTCATCTGCTTAGGAAAAAGAAAAGTCTTGATTAAATATATAATTAAATTCTGTATCTTTGAAATACTGAATGAAGCAGTTAAGACAGCTATGGACTGGGCTCAGGCTGTCAGGTTATAACATCCTTTTAATTATTGGAGATGGTGCTTAAAACTAATTATTTGCTCTATAATACTCCATTTACAAACCTGTTCCAGAACCTTGTTTTGTTGGTGTGGTAGTCATAGATGGTCTACCAGTTTCCAAAAGAAGTGATTTTATAGCTGTTATTGTCAGTATCAGCCTTTTAGCTTGAATGATTCCTGTGTTTCCAAAGTTTGTTAGTACAAAGTAATTTTTAACACTCAGAGCTTTTGTTGATGTTGGTACATCAAACAAAGCAGGTTCTTTTGTTTTTCTTGCAAAATTTAGAATTGGGTCTTTGTCTAGGCAAGAAAGTTGGTCTTAGATAAAGTATAATGATGAATTAGAGCAGGAATTAGAACAAGCTGAGTGAGATGTACTGGGGACTGTCTTGTGGATAGTAAAAGCTCTTTATCACCTATTCAACCACACTCCTTTCTGCTGTTTAGAGTAGACAGAGGATTCAGAGTCTTTCCATTGCATGGATGTCAGTAGCTGTCTGTGAAACCTCATGGTAGAATGTTTCTCTGTCCCTCCTGATAACACTGTGGAGCTCAACAAACTCCAATTGTCCTCAGTTAGACTTAATGAAAAAGATTAGTGTAATGAATCTAAAAATTACTGCTGTTGGTTCCTGTGAAATACATGATACCAGATGATAGAATTTGGAGTTGTGTGGTCTTCAGTTTCTTTTTAAAATTTTATTGTATCAGTTCTGTGCATTTTTAATACTGAGAAAATATGAAAGGAATTGTCAGACTTCTAAATTCTGTGCATGAACATACAGCATAACTTGGCCTTCAGTTACAGGTCTAAAGCTGTGAGATTTTGGAGGAAAAGGGTTGAGGTTTGTAGAATTGAACAGAATATGCTAGATTTCAAATTCCTTTGAAAACAGATTACTGAATTGAAGCTTTTTTGTTTTGGTTTCGTTTTTTTAGCAGATGGTATGTGTTTGTCCCTTGGAATATTTGCTTCTGAGTTTGCACCATATCTTGAGATGGCATAAAATATATCTTGAGAAGCATCTGAGGGACAGTATTTAACCAAATTACCAAAATTGTTTTTGATGGTTCTTATCTTGACTTTCCAGTTTCTCAGTTTAAGTTGCCTTCTTCCAGACATTATCTTCAGTTTGTTGTGGAATTGGTTAAAAGTTGCTTTGGAGAACACAAGGGATCTGGGGAAGGCTGACCCTGGGTGTAGTGGAGATGATGTGGTGTAGACCATCAGGAGGTGCCTGGAGCCATGATTTAGAGTTTCCATTGCAGCAAGTTAGCTGGGTCACCTGCCTGTGTGTACAAGAGTTATGTGAATAGATGGTTAAGTTTGTAAAGATGAAGTAGGCAAATTGCCTAAAGAGATCTGGTAAAGAAAGAAGATTCTGTCAGCAGCTGGGAGGTTAGGCTACCTGGAAGTACTTGAGAAGGAAAATGTTTCTTTCCCTCCCTATCCCAGCACAATAAAAATATGCAGTAGACCATGTGCTGTCCCTGTTCACATCTCTGTACCTCTCACTATAAATTTGCATTTAGGGGACTGGTTCCCTTCACAGGCCTCTGCCCTCCTGGTTTGGGGTCTAGGGGTGCTAACAGGAGCTTAGCCAACGGGCAGGCTCTCTGTCCTGGAGTTCTGTTTTAGCTGCCTATTTACACTTGTTTGACTGCTGCTCCTTTGATTAGCAGAGGAACATTGACTAAAATCAGGGCTTCCATTGGTAATTAAAATTGGTTACTGTTTCAATAGACAGTTAATAAAAGAAGCAGCAAAAATCAGCTAGAGGGCTTGGCTGAACCACACTTTTTTCACATAGATAGTTCCCTTAAGGTATCACAGAAGGTAGAGTTTGAGGGGTTTATTTTTCAGCTGTCAGTCTTTAACCTTTAAAGTTAGCCTGAAAGAATGTATTTATTTTTCTTGTAGAACTTTAAATCTTCTCTACTAAACAAACATATTGAACTCAAGGCCACTTACATCGTAAACTTCTTGAATTATCAGAAAAACAGCATGAGAGATCTCCATTCCTGTCCTGATAACAGTGATAGATGAGAGAGAACCTAAAGAAAAGCCCATTATCTATCTTCCTCTTTTTATCAAAGCAGAGTGCCCCAGGTCAATTCTGGAAGTTAAAAAAAAAAAAAAAAAAAAGCAAAAACCAATTAAGTATTCATTACTTGTACTTGAGAAAATATTTTGCAATATTTTTGGCAAAAGAAAAATGTTTTTGAAAACTGTGCTCAGAAACAGGGCCAGTTTCTGTGTATTATATTTACTGGTTTTAGTGAGGGAACTGAAGGGACATATAAGCTTTTTGCTTGTCTTTTGTGTATGTCTGTATGAGTATAGTTATTTAAAAGAAAGTTGTATTGCCATCTAATCTTCTGTGAACCATCATAGATTTATAAAGATAGAATTAAATAAGTGAGAAGGTTTGACTGCCATAAAGGTAGTGAAGTGAGGACCTGTCTGTTGAATTAATTGCCATTTGAAATGGAAGATTTATCAAGAAATATATGTAATGTATTTTTTTAATTCTGTGCAATTTTGGGGGATTTATAACCACAGTAACATTTCACAAAAGGCTAAAAGTCTATCCAGGTAATGCTTAAGCAAACAGTAAATGTTTAGCATGACAGCAGTACCACTACTGAACTCTTTTAATTAGTTTTCCATAAGGCATTTCTTGATTTTGGTGGTCATTGTAACTGCAGAATTTATTCCTTACATCCATTTTATTTCAAATAAGAATCTTTGAACACTGCTGAGTAAGTAGCAGCATCTTTTTGACGTCATCAGTGGTACAATTTCACTCAGGAAAGCAAAAACTATGTTAAGACCAATCAAATAAGACATAACTCTGCTTAATCTCTTAAAAAGCTAGAAGTGCTTGTAAAGGAAATGTACCCTTGAAGTGATTTGCCAAGATAATTTATTTCTCTCTGTTAAATGGATTTTATCACAGCTAGCCTCAAAAAAGAGTTTTTTTATGAAAACGGCATATGGTATCTGACTTTCAAGGATGAGGTGAGACCACAGCTTTTGAATTTAAAGAACTAATAACTGGCATGGGGCTACACTGGTAGAAGGCAAGCGTGCAAAGACATGTGTGAGTTTTAAAACTTTGAATGGTGTTTGAATTCTATAAACTTTACCCATCATCTGAGCTGGATACAACCTCTACCTAGCTGTCATGTTGTAAAGTAAGACTAAAGATGGCCCAAATTAACTAATTCTACTAATTCTAGTTTTTCAACCTAGCACACAGTTTTTGCATCTCAACTGGGGAAACCAGCTGCTCTGAAGTCATACCTTGCAGTTGCCTGACTGTACCAGGGGGAGGTCATGAATAAATCAAGTATAAGTGACGAATGATGTTAGAACCCTTGATCTTCCTGTTATGGACAGTGCAGGCTTATCTTCAACTGTTACTTGATAGACTTAATTCCCTGTTTTAATGACAGTCTTCCTCCCTCCTCCTTACTTGCACCTTCTGCAATCCTCTTTTATGATGCTCTTGAACATCAGGCTTCTGTTGTTAAATAGAGGAGCTTGAATGGAGGTACCTGAGATGCAGGTGAAAACATCAATGTTGTTTTCATCTTGCAAGATGATGTTTGAGTTATTCTTTTCAGGGTTGGAAGAGATCCCCTTTGAGAGCCTGATGTGGATTAGTGCTGTGGATATGCCCTCAAAGGAGACAGCCTCAATGTCCTGCAGTGTCTGAAGGTGCTTTGCCAGAATTTTCAGACAGTGTTGTTTTGCAGTCCCTGTATTTATTTCACATTTGGTAACTATGAGGGGAGAAAATAGCATCTTGGACTAATAAAGCTTCAATAGCTTTAGCAGCCAAAAATAATCAGGAGAATTCAGATTTATGAAACTCTGTTACCTCTCCTGAAGCTCTGTCCTTGAAATAAAGATGACTCTTTCATGGATCTTGAGTATTATATTAATGGATCTTTAAGTCAGTTAGTGTTGCAGGTGTGTCTGAATAACTCTTTCTGTAAGTGAAATGAAGTCGGTTTTTTTTTTTTTCCCCTTTTCTTTCCTTAGGTATATTATAGATCTCTGGCATTCTCATTTCCCAGAGACTTGAAATACCAGCTTTTCTTGCTGACAGAAAATTTTTCCTTCCTAGACCCTTCTTTTTTTTAGCGTAGCTGAATCAGAAACCTTGTACATATAATGGACTGGTAGTTATGCTGAGTAGTAGGTGCTCAGGAAGGGAGAGCAGCTTCCCTAGTGCTAGATTTGCAGAGGACACCTTCACAGAGCTGCCATTAATCTGGGCAGTACAGATGAACTGTAATTGCAATCAGTAGACACCCTCCGACGTTGTGGCATGTACAATGTTACATAAATACACCGCGAAGAAATTGGGTGTGGGAGAAAGAGCTGGGGAGCACATAATTCTGATTTCAGGAGGAGGGAGGGGGCATGGATATGGGTTATTTGACATAGAAGAAACCTGCTAATGAGGCAGTAAAATCTCCATGGGCTCTACCCTGTCTTTCTACTAGAAAATTCGTGCCTGTGGCAATAGCTTGAAGGATCCTGGGACCTTAGCTGGAAAGTGAGCTGCCTTTTCCTGTTCTCTCATTGCTGACTGTATTTGTGTGCCCCGTGCCCTAAGGAGGGTTGGCGAGGAGGGAGGGAGGGGGTTGAGATATCTTGCTGTGTCTTGGCTCTTTTCATAAATTTGCTTCATATTTGGATGTTTTCAAAGTGGTTTGCTGCTTTTGCAACTTTTTTATAACTCAGCGGCTAATTTTTCTTTAGCTGTACTTGTATGGCAATCAGTTTCTTGATGTACCCATAGAAAAGGCTGAGTTCATATCTTTTGCAGTTGATTGACGACCCTTTTTTTTTTTTTCCCTTAGGACTAATCCAGTTCTTTAATGAGTTGCCAGAGGATGTTTTAAGCACTCCTTGTGCCAACTTCTAAGAACACCATGTGTTCTTTACTTGCAACAGCAAGTAAGCTTATCTTTATTAGTCATGAAAAGTTAGAAATATCCTAGAAATGAATTCCTACTAATACTCACCCTGCCTCACCACCTTATGGCAGCACTCTGAGCGTGCATGCTCAGCCTATTCAGCTATTGTACAAGCTGCAAAAAGGCACAGGCTCTCATAGTGTTGTACCATAATCGTTATCAAAATCTGTCTAGGAATATGGGGGGGATTTGTAGGGTTGTAAACATAATGTTCATGAACCAATGTTTGCTTTAGCGTTGTAGATATCAACAATACTATTCTCTACAGCCTCTTATGCTGTTCCTGTGTTGCCTGCATATTCCTCCACGACCAAGATAAGAGGCAAATGAGATTTCAGTATCATCTGCACACATCTGCATCTCTGCTCCAGCATGACCAATAATACAACATGAGTTGAAACATAGAATTTATCCATGCTCCTATCTGTCAGTATCATGTAGTCACAAATTCATCAGTTTATTAATAACTCCTGAAGTAGTGAGTTGAAAATATTTTTGCCATTATTGAAAATAACATACAATCACATCTTATCATTCTTAGTTTATGTTGATTTTTGGGGGTTCAAACAGATTTCTTGCTGTATTGCTGTTCAAAAAATGTTGAAATCTTGGACATGAAGTGTTGCAGTCAGTAGTGAAGGGTTTCTGCACTGTGGTCAAAAGAACTTACAACTCAACTTTTAGATACTACAGTGCAGAGGAATAATGGTTTGAATACAAAAAAAATACATAATAAAACTACTAGAGAGTGTATAGGAGTCCACAAAGTAAGCAGTGACATGGCACTTGTGTGTTTCTGGTACTAACCCTATCTGAAGTTCAGGGTGTACATTTTTTTTCTGTTTGCTCTGTTCCTGTTACAGAAGTTCCTGGATCAGTTTTTCTTACTTCTCTTAGGGATAGTTGCTAAATGTGTAATGCAGCCTGCTTATTTTTCATCCCTGCATGGAATTTTTCCATGCCATAAAAATTTCCAGGTGAAGACAACAGCATATTGTCTCTCCATAGCCACAGAAAGTGCTTTCCAACTTGGGCCAGAAGTTGGTATCCATGATTTCCGTTACTTTTGAGAATTAAGGGATTGAACAGTCTGCTGCAGTAGGAGCTTTAGCAGAGTGTCCACCAGGACTGTGACCCTGCCCTGCACCCACTTCCCACTTTTGTGGCTTCATTTAATACCTATTGCTTCACTCTCTCTTCTAAAATGTCAGCACTGTAATGTTATTTTATGTAGTTTTCTGACCTCACACTGGAAAAATCTATTAATCTCCTGGTTATTATTATGATGCCCTGCCAGCTGCTAACTCACAGCAATTTAGGATATTGCTAAATCCTGCTTCTTTACACACCCTCTGGACTCTTTTGTCTTGTTGTTGACCGCTTCTGAAGGTGCTGGCTTCTTTCCCACTCCTCCCTGTTTGAGCAGCCTCCCATCCTCAAACAATCCTCCTTATTATTCTCTAGTAGCATAGCTATATTTTGGCTATTTAAAAAGAACAGTTGCTACTCTTACATGGTGAGTTAACATTTGAAAATCTGCAGACCATTTGTAGTTCATGAAATGCCTTTTTGTTGATTTTGTAATTAATTTTTTGTTGTGATATCCAGATGTACCTGCAACATGATGGGGATTCCATGGCAAGGTGCATAGAGACTGTATCTGCCCATTCATCAATAAGGAGACATTTTCTTTCTGTATTTGTATAAGATCTTCCTGGCAGTTTTTCAATGCTCAATAATCGAACGGTTAAACACTTACCGACTATTGTATGTGAAGAATGAAAGAGGTACGCCAAGATGCAGACTAGGAAAGAGAAGCTCCTGGAGCTGTGGGAATGATTTTACTGCCTTGCCCTCTTTCTGGTCTGCAGTTTGACTGCATGTGCTGGTGGAATCCAGCAGGTAATCCCAGCTGGGATATGTCTGCTTATGGTACCCTCCTTCTGGCACAAAAATATATGATCATGGTGTTCCTTCTCTCTTCTGTCTTTAACTTGAAGATGCAAAACTAATGCCAATTGCTTTGGGCAAGGTACAGTGTTTTGTGTCAGAGGGGGACACAGGAAAGGAAAGACTGTATTGTCATGCAGTATGTCATCTGTGAGAAAGACCTCCTGCACATGCCACTTGATCTGCAGCTGTGTTTCGCATTCCAGTGGCTGTGAGATGGGAGATATGGCAGGAGCACTTGGCAGAATCTGATCCTACCTCTTTCTGGGTGATGTCTGTATGTGCTTGTTTATTCTTTGGATAATTACAAAAATGCAGTCACAGAAGACCTGAAGCGCTGGAGCCTCTTCTGCTCTTGCTTTCTGCCTCTTCTTCATAGGGTTTTTCAGACTAGTCCTTTGATCTAATACTGCTTGGATACTGTAGAAAGAAATCCTACAAGAAAATGTCTGATTTTTCTCAAGGCATCTGTGACATTTCAGGTTATTTTATCTTGAACTATTCCCTTGTCTTCTGAGGATTCTTCACCCACACCCATTATTGTACACTATTTAGTGCTAACCCTACTTCCTACCTGCCTTCATTCTCATGCTGTCACAACCAGCTTAATGAATTTTGAGGAAAAAACATGAAAAATTTCTTAAACACTCTGATAATTTTATCCAGTCTTTATCTAATGAGTGTTTCTTTTTTTTTTTTCACTTTAAAGCCTTTTGCAATGATAAAGGTGATCATACAAAGTTCTCTACTCACAGTGACCAGACTTTTTCCAAATCTTGCTGAACACTCAGCAAGTGTTTTCCCCAGAACAATACAGCAATAAATCTCTAACTTCAGCACCTACCAGATGAAAATCTCGTTGTACTTGAATGAAATAACAAAGATCCCTGCATGATAGGTTGGTGTTTTCCTTCTGTCAGAGTCTGGAGTCAGGCAAACAGGATACAGGGGGTTTCTGTTGTCTGCGATGAGCAATTAAGCTGTTGGCCTGCTCATGAGAGTAAAGGCTGTCTGACAAGTTTAGTTCTTCCCCAGCAGCCTTCTAAGGAGCATTTCTGGTTCAAGCTGGGGACATGGAGGGGCCACAGCTCCAGTCTGCGGCTGGAAATCATCTGGTAGAGTTGCACATCTCCAACCAAAACAACCTTTTCTCTGCACCTGCAAAGGGCCTCTGGTTGGCCTTCATGAGCCTTTTTGGTCAGGACAAGGGGAGGGAGACAAAATGATGCATTCTACAGCAGATAATCCCCTACTTTTATGGGTCAGGCATGTAAGGGTGTGTGTTGGGCTTTGTACAACATGGGCCACGTCATCTGGCAAGTAAACAGCTGAGCTGAGCATTCAGGCCTTTTCCAACTCAGTCCTATGCTTTAATTGCTGTTCATCACCATGCCTTTCATTACTGGCCAAATCTGTAGCTTAAATCCCTGTTGCAGTATTTCTGGCTCAATTTTAATAACTTCATGTTTCTCTGCAAGGGTGAATCCATGGCCCTGTTGAGACTTAGAGGCTCTTGCTACAGTCGTCTTAAAGCCTAAAATGATTATCCTTGATGCTACAAGTAGATGTTTTTAATCACACATTGAGTAATGTGTTGGAGTCCTCCGCATTCATGCTGAGTCCTATATGTGGCGTAATGCTGCTCCCCATAGCAACTCCAGGACAGCAGTTATCTGGGCCCTGGAAAAAGCTGTTGGAAAACAGCAGGTTTGGGAACTTTTCCATCTTGTCCTCTCTTACACATACTAGTACCTCTATAGCTTCTGCCTGGGTATCTTTTGAAGTATTAAACCCTGGATGTTTTGTGATATTACATTTTTTTTTTGTCATTGCTAAGGTAATTCACAAGAGCATATATGCAAATAAGAACTGGTCAGGAATTAAGTAAGCCTTTCTATTTAAGCCTTTCTATTTCTTATCTAAGCTTTATGTAATAGAAGTTGTTAGGGACTAGGGGCAATTTCCAGTATACAGTGAGACTCTTGTGGGTTTCCCTTTCTTATAAAGAAAACGGTGTGTAATTAGAGTTTTGTTCACTGAAAATGTAATTTCAACATGATTGACTCAGAGAGTTAATCTTACTGTAATTAAAATGTACTGGTTTTTTTTTTTTTTTTAAATCCGAAGTAATTTTGCAATTAATAGCATTGACCTCTGGGTATGTACAGGTTAAATGAAGGAGAAAAGTACCATAATCCCTGTAAAGAAACTAAGAAGTAGGGATGCATTAGAGGAAGAAACAGTAACTCTTGTGCTGGCAAAAACTCTCAGGGAAAGGGTTTGTTTTGCAACCCCTGGCAGAATGCAGATTGCAGCTTATGAGGTTTTAGAGAGCTTGAAACATCTCTGGATATTTCAGCTGCATGAGGGGTTGGCATTTGTCCATTTGCTGAAAGATTTTACAGATGTGAGCTAGGCAGGACTGTTGTTTTAGGCAGCCAGGAAATGACCTGTATGGAGCAGGCAGTTAAAGAAGAAAGATGTGAGCAAGCTACACGTCTCTGGTACGGCTGAGGGGTTGTCATTCTGAAAGTTTGCGTTACGCTGCCCAAGTTAAGCAGATCATCCCATTTGGTGTTTGTGTATGATACTGCTGAATTCTTGCTAAACCCTTTGAAAGCTGTCATAACTTTAAGGTGGATTAAATCTCAGAAAGGCTGGATGATGTCACAGTGTTTTGATGAAATCTCTGTAAAGACAGAGATGCACTATGTCTGCATGTATTGTAGTGTACTCAGGATGTACGAAAAGTTGCACTGTGCTACTACTAGTCTTTGACTAGACTTGACACCTTTCACCAATATTGTTAAATATTGTTAAATATGTATGTATAAACTCATAAAAGATGTTCAGGATAGAACAGGAAAAGTGCAATTTGTTCATGAAGCATTTTTTAGAAATGGGCTAAAATAGCCTTAAGCAAGGGTAAATCCAGTATTAAATTAATCACTGCCACTTTAGACATTCTTTTTTGTGCCTTTGTATTGTTAAGTACCAAGAGATGATGGAGATAGGTTAAGGAGTGCAATGTGCACTTTTTTGATGACTGAAGTGAGCTATAACACTTGATAAGCAATAATTAGCTGAAGATGCCAACAGATGGAAAAAAGTCTGTATTTTTACAGAAAGGCAGATCATCAACAGAGCAGAGACCACCAGAGTACTGCAAGGAAGGTATATGTCCTTTCAGAGTTAAAGAATTTTGGGAAATATAGCATGAGTAATTAATATAGCATAAAACTGTCCTCTGCAAGTTGATTTGCATCTTGTCAGAGGTAAACCCAACAAGGATTACATTTGTTGGGTAATGGTCAGGAAGTGTTTATAAGCCACAGTTTAAATAGAGAGGACGTGTTTTATTCATGTTTTCTATGAATGTTTTGAAACATTTGTTTAAAGTCATGTTGAAGTAGAAGAGGTGTTTTGCTGTAGGCTTTTTCTGTTTTGCATTCTCATCTCAGATGGTGAATTCGTTGATCCCTTGATACCAGTAGAAACGATCTGCTCTAGAATATGTGATGAGAGGGTATAATTTCATCGTCATATTTAGAATGCACCACAGGGAGATCTTACCTTCCTTTATCAATTGTTTGCTAATTAGAAAAGCTGCTATTAGTGAGAGCCTCAAAGCAATAAACATTTCTGTCACATGGAGTCCATAAAGCAGTATCACTTGCTTTAACCGGCAGATTTGCTAAGTTTGGTGGTCTGACACAGTCTGCAGTGTGATTCTTTCATATTCTGTCATGTTGCAGCATTTAAGCTGAACTAACTGTACAATTTTTGTATCATTTTTGTTTGCTCTTTTTTTTTTTGTTACAGGAGAGAAATAAATGATCCAAGTCAAAATTTAAAATTCCTCTTTAAAGTGTATCCAGAAGTACAGAATACTGATTTACTAACAGGAAAAGCTAACTAAATGATTTCTTGTCAAGTAGGTGGCAAATTTTCTGCCTTGATTCAGTAATCCAAATTAAGCAAGGTATATGCTATTCCATCTGCATGAATTCAATGGATTTAGCAAATGTGCTTTCAAGAGTTGGTTGTGCTCTCTGTTTCAGTTCCCAGACTTCAGTAACTTCTTTTCTAGACAACCTCACATGCTGCTTGGTCCTGCTGCGAGGCTTAACTTGGCTGAAGTGTGTCTGTTTGATCACTAGCTGTGTGCCCCAGTTATTTTTTTGTTGCTGGGCCTTTGTACCAGAATTTGATTTGTTTCTCTAGAGGGCCCCTACAAAGTCAGGATCAGCAGACCATGCTGGCAGCTGCCAGAGACTGGCTTATTATCAGCGCTCTTACCTACACTGTGTATTCTCAGAATAATGTCAGTTGATTAGTTATGGATATGGCCTGTTAAACAGCTTGAGGAAATTCGTGCTGAGTCGCTTTAACTTAGAAACCATAATAATAAGTTTTCATTTTATGAACATTTTAAAATATGTTATGAAGGCAGCAATAAATTAAGGTATGTTAGCTTACAATTTACTTTTATTAGCCATTTATTTTTATTAACTTATTTTGTGCACTTACTACAGGAAAAACATTGTGTTCCAAATGCATTGTGAGCAATTTAAACAATATTGTTAGTTGAGATAAGCAGTCTGGATTCATCAAGATATAAAATGTGTGATTGGGTTGTTTTTTGTTTTGTTTTGGAGGGGTTTTTTTGGTTGATTTTTTTGTTTGTTTTGTTTTTTTGTGGTTGTGGTTGTGTTGTTTTTTGCTTTTTTTTTTTTTTTCCTTTGCACATTTTAAGATGGAACTTACTCTTAATTCCTATTTGGATTTAATTCCTATTTGGAATTCCTAGTTGGAGCCTATGGTAACATTTTCTTCCAACTGTATGAAAGAAGAAAAAACAGCACATTTGGGTCATCTGTATATAGTGGGATTCTATCCACATCAAGGGGCCCTGTTTGTCACCATAGTTTCATATCTCTGAAGTTCAAAGAAAAATGCAGTTAATCAAATCCCAGACCCCTAACTTAGAAGTACTGTGTTTGATTTCCATCAGTATTTATGGTTATGCCATTTCAGTGGCACAGTGTTTCTTATAGCTATTGCACATTTCCCCAATATTCAGTTACCGCAATGACACTGAAGGTCAGAAGATAAATTTTCGCTTACATTCCCTAAATTGGGAAAAAAAGTAAGAGAAAGGGTTTTTCTCACTGGAATTGGAACATGCAAGAACATATTGAATTATTATGTTATTATTATTTTATAACTTTAATAATGGGATTTGTCTTTCATTAATTTCTGTCAAGACAGTCATGGTTTTGTAGATACAGGCAAGGTAGTTTAAGTAGCCCCCTTGGGCAATAAACCTTATGGTCCCATGGCTGGGATTCAGGAACTGGACTTAAGCTGTCAGGCTAGATTTAAATGACAGAATCCCTCTGTATTTTCAATTCTCTCTTAAATATTGTGGAAGGTTCTTACAATTATAAAATGAGGCAAAATCCAACATGAGCATTTTTAAAAAGTGCTACTGGGTTCAAAAATATAATACTCAAGTAAGTGTACACAGAAATGTATTTTTTTCTGATTTTCAGTTCCTTCTGTTTTCAATGTTAAATAACACGCATAGATATTTAATGGCTTTTTGTTGTTGTTGTTGGGGTTTTTTTGGTGGGAGGGAGGCTGGGGGGCTTTTTTTTTTTGGTGTTTCTTTTCCCTCCAGAATTTACTTATAACATGTCTTTCCATCTGTGCATAACAACAAGTCTGAAATTCCAGAGAGATTGGAGGGTTAAGCCATGGCCCACATAAACAAACATGCTGCCTCTTCAGTTTCATAGTTATAAGTCATTTTGTCAGTTGTCTTATTTGCTGTCTGAAATCACTTGCTCTTTATAGCATATGATGCCAGAACAAGGGCTGATATTCATGGCCAGAAATTGAAGGTGACAGAGTTTGTAAAGAAGGAGTGACACAAGCCAGAATAAGCCATTATAATGTGCTGTATTTGTCAATACTGCGTTTGAAAGAAATATTTTTGCAGCCTGGTGATATGGATGATAAATGAGTGTTTGCTGCATTGTACCGCATGATCTTGATGAACTGACACATCATTGGGAATTTGTATCCTAGGGGTAAGCAGCTAAGGAAAACAAAGTTGTTAAATCAAAGTGCTCTAGACAGTCAAGGCAGTCAAATCTTTCCATATGTAATTTGAAGATATCCTAAAAGTGCTGACAAAACCAAAATGATAAAGTGACTGGAGTGTCTCAATATTTGCATTTGAGGGGTGTGTCTAAAAAGAGTTATTTCCAAGAGTGTCTGAAGGTGGGACTAATTACTGCTGCTACGCTAACTGATTTCATCATGGAAAAGCTATTCACAGCCAAGTGATTCGAAGATACTGCTGCATACAGGAGATAACCTGTATTAAGCAGCTGCAAGGAGTAATGGTGCAGTGCTGCTTGAATCCAACAACAGTGTACCTGTCTTCTGTCTCTTCTTTAGCAAAGAGATATAGTTGGTATAAGGTCCCTTTGGTTGACATGTAGTAGCAGGCTTTTTTTTTTTTTATTACACCAAGTTTGTTCAGTTTTTTTTTATTAATATTGTCAGAATTATGGTAATTCTGGTATCTCCAGGAACACCATCACCTGTAGGAGTATCTTAATTAATTTAATCAGCGTATGCTCATTGATCCTTACCATTTTGGAAAAAAGCCCAACTTGTTTTATCAAGTAATTTCCTCAGTGCTAAACAGAACAGGTTTTCTAGTGGCTTTCAAGTTCTCATGTCCGCAGTAGCCTGAAAGCTTTTTTAACCCGTGCTGAGAAAATGTTAGTAGAACGGTCTTTTGGAGGAGATTTAGGGTGTGTTTCTCACAGTAATAAGGGAATATATCTTCTGCATTTCTGAAAGTTAATATGAGACAAAGTTGCTCAAGATTCAAGTTTGTGTTGCATTTAGGTTGCGATTCAGGTTGTGTTTGCTTTATGATGTTATATATGTTGTAGAGAAAAGCAGTGCTTTCTCTGTTGAGAAGAATATTTTCTATAAATTTTTGTAACTAAATGAAAACAAATGAGAAGATACTATCAGAGGTAATTTGAAAGCTTTTTTTCTGTCTTCTGATTTAGTAAAGTAAAAGAGTTTCGACTAGAGATTTTACAGCTTCTCTCCAAATCTCTAAAGATTATCTCTTTGAACCACGGGGTCAAAACCTGCCTGCAGCTATTTTGTTTTGATTTGGTTTCGTTTTGGTCTTTTTTCCTTCTTTGCAGTGCCTCCAGCAGCACTTCAGATACACAATTCACATCACAAAAATTCATCTCTTTGCTTGTGATTGGTCAATCATTATACCTGTCTTTGTCTCATGAGAATATTGAGCACCTTCTTGTCTCAAAAAAGACAAACCCTAAATCTGTCATGTCAGATGTCTAACTTTTACCAGAAGAAAACATTAATAGAAAGCTGTTTTTACTGTAGTAAATACTGAAGCACACAGACCTTGACTGATGTTAGCACTTTCAGAGGTAATAAATATATTAACACTTCTTCATTGTCACTAACAAAACAGACCTGCTGAGGCACATCTCAGCTTGTGAGCCACAAAGTGCCTTTATAGGGAGGATTAAGCACATTCAGTGTGGAGAGACTTAACACTGGTAGCCACAACTTTTTCCATCAGATATGTGTATCTGCTTTCTCTTTCTTCCTTTGTATTTCATTGGGATAAAGAAAAAAAAAATACTAAGAAATCCAGGAAGCTTAAGGTTACAAAAACCCCAACAACTTTTCTCTATTAAATAAATGGACTTTGAAAGCTTCTCCCTGTTGTGTCATGTGTGCCCACTAAAACAAGATTTCATCCAAAGGAAGTTTCTGCAGGTTTGCATTATTTATTGAAATGTCTGAGAACTATCTGAATGCAACTTCATTGTGGTTTTTCATGATAGACTGTAACTTGGTGGCAGGGAATTAGCATCTTCTTTATATATTTTCATACAACTGTTGCTGAAATTCAAAGTTGTCTATACTTTTCTATAAGAAGCAGCTGTAATAGTTTGGGAAAACAGAAGTATTTTTCTTAATTATTAAGGTTGTTGCCTCTGATTTTCATTAGTGAAGGCTGAATTAGTGGGAAAAAATCCTTACATACCATAAAATGAAATAAAACCTCTTAGTATTTATTATTGTAATTTATTGGAACAGAAATGATGATTAACACTGTTGAGCTTGGCAGTGCAAATACAGAGCAAAAAGATTATTTCAGCTTGAAATTCAGGTATAAGCTGAATTACGGGGGGGGGGAAGCTGAAGAACAGCAAAATAAGTAATTTTAGGCAAGATATCTTTGTCTAAATTTTGCACTTTTTTGTTTGTTTTGTTTTTGTTTCAAATGAGAGTTGTAAAGAGCAAATTTAAAGAAAAACCCAAGTGCAGTGGGGTTGGAGAAACTCTTCTGAAGCAAAAAGAAGAGAGAGAACTTTTCTCCTCTCTGGAAATACAGCAAGGAGAAATTTGATGAGACTGATGCCATGGTTAGCTCCATACAACTTGTTAGGTGCTAAACAAGTCTTTTAAAAAGATTGTTCACAAAGCCAGGTTCTCTGTAGGTTGGAGTGTCCACTCTCGTGCATATACTTGTTGACACTTCCAGAGCTGTAAGAGGTTATGCCCTTGCAAACTGGCTTTGAGAGAAAAAAAGAATTCTACTTTTAAATATTATAGTCCAGAAGGCGTAGCAAGCTTTTAACCAAAACATTCCAATTTAAAAATAGAGATGTGCCTAAAAAAGACTTCCTTCCAAGCTTCATTATTGCCAACAGCTTCCACCACTTTTCTCCACCTCACATATATACACAGATTTTTATTTCCTTTTTAATTACCTGGCAACTCTTTATGGGTATATACCTCTGTTGGCTCTCTCTTCTTTTCCTATCATTTGTCTTTCATCACCTGATGATGTAGTTTTTCATCTTTGCCTGACACTTGCAAGAATTTTTACCACAACTGTAAGATGCTCCTTCCTGTTCGGATACGTCTTGTAGTTCCTAAGAATTGCATGACTGGAATATAATTTGTGATCTCTAATATTCACCTGCCTTGTAAAGACTCTCCAGGCTCATCAGCTGATTGAAAAGATAGTCCTTCCCCAGTCAGAAGACAGTGGCTGAGATGAAATCAAATCAGATGCTTGCTCCCACCCAGAGCAAGCCTTTCTTCTGAAGCACCTTCTTATGTCATCCCCAGGTTTACATACAGGGATGCTGAAGCTGTGGTTTGTTGGTTTTTTTCCTTAGTAGCACCATTAGATATGCATCTAGAAATGAGGTGGAAGAAATGTAGGAATGCATTTCTGACAGAAGAAAACTATTGCAACCTGAACAAAATCTTGGAGATGGTATCTTCAACCCACATATGGTACAATTAGTAGTCTAGCTGAACACCTAGTTATTCTGCAGAGTAATTGCATTTTCTGATACAGGTTGGTCAGGAGACGTGTGAATTGCCAATCATGCAATCAACTTAACTTTCAGGTTCTGTTTTTTCTTCCCCCAGGTTACAGTTTCCATCCTTAAGGCATTCACCCCTGCTTTCCTCAAAATGGTCATGTTGGTGTTAAGGAATTAATTAGAATTTGTTCAGAGATGCTGATGCCTATTGTGTTTTACTGAACCCTAGCAGTTTGTTTAGGAGAAGAAAAATTATCTTTAAACTTTACTGCACATTCTCATGAATAAAATAGAAATACAATTTATGTCATCCGAAAACTGAACCAGATTCCATAGTAAACCATATTGGTTTCAAAAATTCTGCCTCTAGTTTGGAAGATGTATCATTAGGAGAAGTATAGTCTACTGCTTAGAAAAAAAAAAAAAGACAAGAAGGGCTATAACCAAATGAGAATAGAGGAAAAATACTCTCATGAACTGTTTACTTTATTTGCCAGTACTTCTTATGCCATGGTGTTTCACCATTTCCCATGGAGTCAGACCGCTTCCTCTACAGTTTGCAGAATAAACATTTCTGCTTCCTATTGATCTGTGAAAATCCTAGGCAACCATCTTTTTTTCCTTTCTGTAATTTTTAAAAAATAATAAGTCTGAGAGACAAAGGCCTTTCTGCAGCCATTCTAGAGCAGGTCATGTAACCTTCCCTGCTTTACTTTGCAAAACAAAGTGTTATAACCACGAGGTTACACATCAGTTAGCATTGCAATACTTCTGCCTCCTTTTCTTTACACTTTTCTACCCTCTCTGGAGTTTATACAAAATAATACCTTTCATAGAAGGGTTTGATTTGAAAGGAACCTTAAAGATCGCCTAGTTTCCAGCCCCTTGCCTTGGGCAGGGATACCTTCCACTAGACCAAGTTGCTCAAAAAAATTTATTTGATCTATTGGCATCTCTCCTTTTATGCTTCCAGTTGATAGTGAGTAGTCTGGTTTGGGGTGTGAGATGGATTTCAAAAATTTTACTGAAAAAGCTGAAAAAGCTTATTGAATTCTGTGTGTTTGAGGGTTCTCTCTTCTCTACAGGGTTTGCTACTCATGATCTCAAATATACTTTGAAGATAGCTTTGTGGAACTGGGAAGTCAGCATTTATAATCTCTACACACAAATTAGTTTTCTATACTTAATATTTTCTTTCATTCTTTAAATATACCTGAATAAAGAGATTATGTTGCCAGTAAGGTTTTTTTCTTCATTAATTAATTTTAAATATTTGCTTTCCTTCATGAGAGTAGAAATTTTTGCTTCTGTTTTCTTTATGTGAATGGGATTTACAGCTTTTTTTTCTAATGCTTTTCACCTTAACCTGTTTTGCATTAGTCACCTGGCTCATTTACTTAAACTTCAGCCGTTTAGAAACTGATCCACTGTTTTTTGAGTAACTTATAACTTTAAGAGGACACGGGAAGAAATAACCTCCCTGAACTACACTTTTCTTTGAGTAAGTGTATTTTTGAGTTCTTGGATGTGGAAATATATATTGTACTCGCTACTTTAGTCTTCGTTTCTGCCCTAGTCAGACAGTCAGATGCTGGGTGGTCTGGGTGTAAAAATTGCTTCTGTTTCTGTGTGCAGGAGCCAGGAGTCATTATATTCAGGAGTATAGGTTAGACATAGTTCCATGGGTGAAAATGTTACAGCCAGTTTAGTGGACTTCTCTTTCATTTTTGTTTGTTTTAAATATAATAGTTCAAATTTCAGTTCAACCAGAACAGGACAAGAATTGTTACTTGGAACTACTGAGCTTTGCTGGAGATGCTTAGCCTTTATAAACTTTAGAGAACAAATCCCAAAGTGAGTGGTTAGAGCTTTAGCTAGAAAACCCGTCCCTTGGTACACTGGTTGGATATTGTCAGAAAGGCTTATTTGTCCGTTTGTTTGTACTTATATCTGTTTTCAGACTGAATTAACTTGCATCTCATTATAAGAACAAAAGAAAGTGTAATTTTCTTTGGTATCATCAAAATCAAATAACTCTTGCAGCAAAAGAAACATAATTACTCCAACGTCTTTAATCCACAGTTTTTGCTACGACTTGTTTGAGTTTCATGATGTAGATCTAAGCTGATCTCTTGTTCTTCCACTCTTGGGTGCTTACACTTCTCTGTACATTGCTTTCACTTAATGAATTTAGCAATCCAGAAATATCTTTTTTTTTTTCTTGAAACCCCTTTTGTCCTGCTACTCCTGGGAAGATGATCTTGGATTCAACTGTAACATGCAGTGATTGGAGTCCACTATTTTCATGTTTATCAAATCGTATTCCCCATACTTTAAAGATAAGTGGGTTTAATTTACAAATGATGGTTATGGTGGTTTTAAGGATAAAGCCAGACAATGACAGAATGACAGTTGCTGTGCTTAAACTTGAGCAGTCTTGCTTTTCTAATGCATTAAATATTGCATTGCAAAGAAATTTATTTGAAGTTTATTTGTTTTGGTTTTTTTTAAATTGGTGATATACACAATGAATATTTAGCATTTTGAGAATGATGATAATTAAAAATTATTACTGGAGCAGAATTAAGATGCATTAAGCTACCACCACCAAAAAAACCCCTTGCCTTTTACTTTAAAGTGCATATGTATTTTAAAGAGTTGAGGGAGATTGGAGCATCTGTGTGTGTATTTTATTGGCTATAAAGTGTATGATAGATGCTGGCAGAGGTGTGCTAGTGCCAAGACAGCTCAGCGTGGACCTCCTTTTTGTGGCCGCTTCTGTGGGCTGTATGTCTAAAGGTCTCAAGAGGGATGCCTGTCTTCACTTCCCTGAACTGTGTGCAGCTCCGTGCCACTCCTCCATGCCAGGACACCTGCCCCTTCTACATTCACCACAAGATTTGTGGATAATATGGAGTGGGAAAAGTGCTTATGGAAGAAAGGCTTTGGTTTACATTTCTGTAACACAAGCCTTTTCCTGCTCTGTAGGATGGGATACCTCTGAGGTGATTGCTTTCTTCCCACATCTCACTTGTGCTTAGGGGAGTATGTGTGTGTTTCTTTATTAAAATGCATGAAGGTTTTATCATTGATTCACGCTGTCATATTTTAAAATTGGGTATTTAGGCTGGATATAATGAAAGCTCCAGCTCAGTTATTTTGTAGGCTTTAAGAATAGAATATCTGGAAATAGCTATGCAGTGTAAACCCATGTGCCAAAGTTGTTTACTTTGGATATGACTTTTAGATACAACTAGATCTCTTCACAAAGTCTTAGTTTTTTTGTAAAATGTAGTTTTTTTTCCATCTGGAAGGGAAAACCACTGGGGAGGAAAGAGAAACGGGCAGAAAGGCAGGCAGGCAGTCGTGTTGATGTCACCTTGCTGAGACAGGAGGACATTGGTGGAGTTGGCAAGTTTAATGTGTGGCTTGGGGTAGGTAATTGAGTTCAACAGTTGAATTGGAGTAGATGAAATTTTCTTGAGAGTTCTTGTGCTGAGTCAGCTTCTATTTTATTTTTTTATAAGCAGTTTTTTGACTCCAGATTTCAAATTCAACTCACATCCTGAGATCATTTAGAGATCTGAACCTGTAGCACACATTACTTCATTTGGCAGAGAATAAAATAAAATGAATATATTGAAAATTGAAATTTTGCAAAATTTAATTTAAATATTAAAACACAATTAAACAGAAGCAGAAACAAAACAACTTTACTATTCCCATTTCTCATGCAACCTTTTTGGTTATTCAGGATTTTTAAAAGGGAAAATAGTGCAGTTGTGCAGGTAATCCGTTAGAGGGCAATCTAATATTGCACTGAAAGAAGATGAGGCAACAGAGAGCAGTGGAAATACAAGAGGTATAAATTTGATAAGGTTGAATCTAGTTTTCTGTTTAAAATTAAGCTGGTGTAATTGCAGAATGTATCTTAGCTCAGTAGCAGAACGAGGAAAATAATTTCTTTTATCTTGTCAGGACTTTTTAGTAAATGTAATGGATTTATTGTTATAATAGAACTTCCTTAAAATCTGCCTAGTTAGAGAAGTTGCAAAAGGATTTGATAAAGCAAATTCCATCAAATTTACTTACCAAATTTCCCAGGCAAGAATTTTGTAATCTTTTTGAGGAAAAGCTAAGAATATAAATTCTCTTTAAATAAGTAAACTTTAACTTCAGGCGAAAATTCTATTGAAATTGGAGCACTTAATATGTGTTTTTAACATTTCAGACATTTACTAACTCTATTCTTTCCGATTTTTGAAAGGTAGTAAATTGTAAAATCTCAGAATGATATTACCACTTTAACACTTAAGTGGAATATTATCCCATAAACACACTGCTATAAATGTAGTGTCATTGCCTGCACTGAAGAAGGAAATGGTTTCTTAAACTTCACACATCTTGATCTCTCTGTAATCTCCCGATAACCACTGGAAGTGTGAGGTGTGCAGCAAAAACACTGCTTTATATTTTCTCTATTTCTTAGCACGTGTGAGCAACACTGATGAAAAAACCCCACTGATTTGGATCAGCTCTTCAATTGACATAATATGATACCTCTTATGCTGAAATAGTCACATGAACTTTGTTTTGCATTTTCATTTTCAGATTAGGGACCTATATTTTTGTTCCTAGACAGGAAAGTGATTAACTTAATTGAAGTCAGTGGATTGGGAAGATTCCTATGTAGGGTTCAAAAGTGCAGATGTGATTATCAGACTTCAAAGGCAGTTCTGGAGAAGTTTTAGGTTGATAAACTCCCTAAGTGTGAATGTGAATATTTGAAAATATTTGCCAGACATTTATTACAATGGAGCAGGCCACAGACAATGGTGTACTGCTCAATGATAATTGTATCATTTCATATTTCAAGAAAACTTTTTTATTATATATTAATAAATTTAATTTATATGTTAGGTTTAAATGCATTATTTTCCATTCAGTAATTCAGTTAAAATAATATAACTATGCAGACAAATTTAAACAATATTTATTATTAAATTTTCCTTTGCAAATATGAAACAAAGTGGTAGTAGTGATTAGTGTTACTCTAAGTAGTATGTATGTTTGTTTGTTTCTACAGCAAGCGGTGCTTACTCCTTGTGGAGTGACACTGCAGGGCTGCTTTATTTTGCTCTGAAGTACTGAAATGGAGCTAGGGCATCCATCCAAAAGCCATGCTTGAATGATCCAGTCTTTTATCAATTGCACACAGATGAGGAACTTACACTCTCTCACTTTCCTTTTTTTTTCCCCTGCCCTTTTTTTTTTTTTATTATTTTCAGAGCTGTACAGAGACAGCACGTATAAATAGTCCCAAAGCTATCCACTTTTCTCATCAGTGCTATTTTTGTCAGTGGCCTCTGATTAGTGCTGGTTCCATTATGAAGATGTTTGCATGTGTTTCCCAGAGGGCTTACATACCCTAGAAAGAAACACGCAGCTTTAGGGCTCCCTTGTGAATATGGCTAAATATGACACCTAAAGCGTGGGGTTTTTTCTCAGTTTTACACACATACACAGAGACACACACACACACACAGAGACACAGACACAAACTCCCTTTGCAGGACTGCTGCACAGGAGTGTTTTCTCTGATGACAAATGTAAAAGAAAATGGATTCTCTGTGGGTGAGCTTGCTGTCTGACAGTGTAAAACCCTTTGCTTGCTGTGGGTTTGGGAGAAGGACTGGTCCTGGAAACACAGGTAGGAGAGCAGAGCTCTGATTCTCAGCATGGATGATCTGCTGCAGAAGGTGCTTTTTGTGCAGTTTTTCCTTTCATATAGACAGAGCACAGGAAAATAGTCTGTCTTGAACCTTCAGTTGGCTGTTTACAAAAGATCCATTAATAGGGCATTTTGCTTTACATTTTTGTTTGCCTAGAGACTTTTTACAAGGTATGACTAGCTGCTTTGTATGTGATACACAGAATTTAATCTTAAGAAAATAAATAACATAAATAACCTACTCAGCTTTTACAGTGGAAAAGTTGTTGGTGGTGAGCTGTCAGGGGTTTCTAGTATGATTGATGAGCTGGGTTTAAGTACCTGAAAGTTAAAAAACTGCTTTGTAAAATATGTCAGTCGTTTTGTTTTATGACCCCTTTTCATTTTCATGAGTCTAGGCAATACTGAGCCGTGAGCAGTATTTAAAGGCTGCTGCTGACATTGAGCTTTGCAGGGCACAAGACTGACCCCACTGCTACCTGCCCTGAGCGAGGCTTCAGCACTTCCCTCTGATACAAGCTGGAGAGAAACAAAGGCAGAGGAAGTAACTCAGAAACTGAAGTTAATTCTGTTTCAATGTAATTCAGTAGTTAGTGATTATCCCATGAGACTGATGATATCATGACTGTGCTGTATCTTCTGGTTCAAAGTGGGTGGCCTCCTTGCCGTGCCAGTGGGGCCACCCCTGGGAATGGTTTTCTGAAAAAGTGACTTTTCCAGCTGAGGAGGAACTGGGGGTGGGGAGGGGAAATCTGTGGGGGAATGACTGGCTCAGGCTCAGACCAGATTTTTGTTTTAGATAGCTATGGTGGTAATTGCTGCTTACAAGCCTTGGAAAAAAGAAAAAAAGTATGATATCAAAACTGCAGCATACAGGAAACAACTGAGTTCTTCAGGACAACACTGCCAGCTTATTATTTAAAGTAAGAGAAATACGCAATACACAGAGCAGGCTTTTTTTTCCCTTTTCATTCACTTATTCTCTTCCCCATCCTTTTTCCTCAAAACAACTAAGGGACAAGGGAAGGCAATTCTTGTGAAATGCACTCATGCTTGCTGAGTTTAGCAAGCTTGATTTTTCCATACCCTCTCTCTTCCTGGGGATTATGGACTGAGAAAATGCAAATTTGACCATTGGGTAGTTTTCTGTAAGGAGTCTCCTGTTCACATCATTGCTTTGCTTGAGACGGAGCTACTGCATACTCACCACCTACAACAGTGAAGGGAGGCTGGAACTACCAAATTTTGGTGCTGTACAGGCTCTCTCTGCAAGACAGATTGCAGTTGCAAGGTCCAGGGTCAAACTCTTGAAGGTCTTCTGAAAATTGTACCATTTACACACCACGTAAGTTGTTAATGCTGTCCATGTGGTCTCTACTAATGTCAGCTAAGCTTCATAAACATTTCCAATGTAATTCAAAGACAGAAAAAAAAAGTGCATTTTATCTTTTAAGAGTGGCTTCATGGGGAGAAGTGCCACCTAAAGGGTTTCTTCATGAAGGACATGAAGCAGAGATCGTGGTTCTGTGGCAATTGTGGCTTGGTGACAGCCTGGTGTGTGCTCCTGAACATGCTCTGTCTTCTGCTGCGTGTCCTGCTAGATGTGCGTATGTGATGTCCTGTGTGTCCAGTGGGAAGCCTGAGCTTTGCAGTGCAAGCCTTTCCCCTGTGAAACGTCAGAGCAGCTAGTGCACATCATAAAGCATTTGGTTTTAAAATGATCTGTATCTTTTCTAACAAAGGACGAAAGAGAATGGCTTGAATGTGTGTTTCTTCTTGTTTTGAAACCTACCCAGTTCACACTTTTCGTTCTAGTTTCTGTGCCCCTGCATTGGCCCTGCTTTCCAATATATGGGCATTGTGGGAGTGGAATGAATGCAACTTGTGGTCATCTGGCTTATGCAAATCTTTTTTTAAAAGGCAGTTGTTTGGTAATTGTGTAATGTACTGCAGATGAACAGTAAGCAGGGCAGAGAGGTAAATACATAAATATCAGGTCTAAATATCAGTCTAGGTAACTAAATATCAAGATTCTGTAAGAAATTTTGGTCCTTTTTTTTTTCCTTTTTTTTTTTTATTTCCTTTGAGTAGTTTAAAAGGTTTCCAGTTGTTTAACTGTTGAAGCTTCTTTTTATTTATTTGGAGAAATCTGCTTGTGTTTAAAGTCTTATTGCTTGGTAGGATGTAATGACATAAAGACTTATCTAAAACTGACTTTTTACTGTTTGTCAAGTCAGTATCATTTAGTCGTTAGCTTGTCTTACAAAATATTCGTTCATGTTAATGTTCAGCTGTAAACAGCAATATGTTAATTCTTATATAATTTGCACCATCATATCTAAAGGCAGGCAAGATGCAGATTAAAATGAAAGATTCTAAACAAGTATTACAATCTGTGTTGACACAAGGTATTAATTGCATTATCAAGAGTGGTGTGGCAGTACTGATGGAGCCTATCCAAGATTACTTTGTCATTTGCCAAAGAAATTCTGGGTCACCCTATCCTCTGCGTTCTGCTGAGAAAAGTGTACAATATTTAGACAGATCAAGCCAGTGGAGTGCAGAGTCTGTGAAAAATATGGTAATATGTAGCTGGTCCTTTCTTAAGAGTGGTAGGAAAATTGCCAAGCTTCTAGGAAGTTTACACCATTGCTTGTATTTTGCTTTTCTCAGTTGAATAAATTCATGAATGGTCAACATTTTTCCTCTAATGTACTTTTGTTGTCTTCTTTGGTCATGCATTTGGTATCTTACAGAGACAAAGGGAATGTTAGTGATATATAGGTCTACAGAAGCTAATAATTGCCATTAATGAATTCTATTAAAGGTCTTTTTTTTTCTAAAACATTGAATGTCATTCTTCCCTGCTTCCAGGGTAACTATACTGAGTCTTTTAAACCTTTGCTTTAGCCAGTGGTTACAATGCAACACATTAGCAATTAACAAAATGAGAGGTCTGGCAATCCTGCACTAACACTTAATTGGTGCTTGGGTACAGCCACCGCTAAAGAGCTGGAACATTGTAAATGCCTTCTCTGTGCTTCTAGGTATTTGGTTTCTCCTCTCTCAAAAATGTAAAGGCTTTTCAACCTGTGGGTTTTTTGTTTGGTTTTTCTGGAGGGTGTTGGGTGGG
>VZRN01004857.1:4687496-4716518 GCA_013397935.1 Dasyornis broadbenti
CCCCCCCATGGCCGGCCATGCAGAACAGAGATGGGGTCCCTGGATAAGCAGCTTCCTATCTTGGGAAGGAGAGGAGTGCAGTAACAAGGGATCATTTTTCAGAGACTAACAGCAATTCCAGAGACACAGCCTAAACTTCTTGTTGCTAATGAAGAAGGTTTCTGATAGCAGCTGGGTGCACCAGCTCACCAGAGCTGAATTTGATTTCTCTGCCCTTTTCCCTCTCTCTGATGCTGTAGCTGAGCTGTATTCCTCCATGATGCAACACAGTCTGACATCATTCCTTGATGCTGATGTCATGTCTGGATTTTCAGAGGTGGTCATGCTTGCCATGTTGTGCACCATGATATGGCATGTATCCTCAGGGCTTTCTTCCTATTTGGGGTTCTAGGAGAAATTTTCTTTCTATATGGCTATAACTTGGTAAATGTTTAATATTTAAACTCCATTTCAGAGTAATTTTATGGAAATTATTTTGCTTATAGAGGCTATTGAAAATGATTTCAGAATAATTAGAGAGCACAACAAGAATCATGAATAGAGAATCTTAATTCGACAAAACCTGCCTCGCAACTTACCTTTCTCAGGTTGATGTAAATCTGGGCTCTGAGAGTGACAAATCCCCACTTCTGATTTCCTGATATTTATTTTCCTTTGGTCAGAGTTATTTGTTTTATGGCCTCCTAGCCCCCTTCCTACCTTGGAATTTTACCCTTAAGCTTTCCATACAAATTACCTGATATGATTATTTCCATGATAAAAAGTACCCAAAACTGTAAAACACAAATGCAAAAATAAAGATAATGTATCACAATGTCACAACAGTGCTTTTTCATAAACGCTTGCTTTGCACTGGAGTAGACTGCAAGGAATAACATATTATGTGAGTGCAATAAATATTTCCTAATCCCTAAGCACTTCTAAATCTTCAGCAGGATCTTGGGAAAGATTCTGCATGGCAATATATAATTAGAATCAAACTTTTCAAATAGAAGGTTGGTGGACTGCTCCCCAGACTACACATACAGATGCAACTCTGCACTGAGGGCTGTTCCTTCGATGATATTTGCAAATAGATATTTAAAAGTTTATCCTCTTTCATGTGTAAGTTTACTAATACTTCAACACAGTTTCTTTCATCTGCAAGCCAACTGATAGTTTATAGCCTGCAATGGGTCTGAAATCAGATCCAAGATGGTTCTTGAAATTCTTGTTTGTGTCAATATTTTGGGTTCAAACTCTGAATATAAAAAAAATCCACTTAATTAGTTTTTTACAATGTTGCATTTGCTTTGCTGTTAATTTACTGTCTCCTTTTCTTGCTCATGTATCCAGCATATTTTTGAAGATGAGTGAAGTAAATCACTACACAGCAATGGGGAGTACATATATTTGGATTTCACTCTGAAGTGAGTTGCATTGTAATGATTTCTGGCTGGTTTCTGATGGTTTCTGGCTGATAGGTAAAAGGAGGTTGACATACAGATGAAAATATTAAAGTCAAATTTGGCACTGAGTTTTCTGATTCCTGTGCAGATGGAGTTTTCTGGGAAAAAACATAATATGTTCACTGCTATAATTCATTCTTTGCATGTTGCTTAGGGTTTCCTGCAAAGAGATATTAATTACTCCAGTCCTTTTTTAAATACCTGAGTTAAAAACTTCTGTTCTTCCATGTATTTTGCTAAAGCCATTTTTAAAATCTTCAGAATTATTTCAAGATCCATAAATGCATTATATCACAAAAAAAAAAAGCTTGCCCTGTAGCTTAATGATTAATTTCTGCAGCCAGACATTCTTTCTTCTTCCTCCTAATTCCAGTTTCTGTGTATTCTCTTGCTCTGAGTTCTCCAAAGTCCAGCAGCACTGCCTTTGTGAAAACACAATGAACCAACAGTCACAGCTAGTACTGTGTGTAAGTAGGGGGTAACAGGAGTTTCTTAAAGCTTTTGTTAGTGTGAGACCCTTAGCAATGGACTAGTATTGTTTAAGTATTGTTTGTGTGTCGATAATAGAATTTTCTTTGGCTAAAAAGGCCAGAGTATTTTGACCTAAATTTCTGTGTAAGTATGTTTAAAAACTCTGCCTAAGGGATTCATTCTTTGTAGTTTACAGTGTGGAGATTTTAAAAAGAAGAATGGCAGAAAGCACTGTTACAGAAAGGACAATTTTCCATTTAAGACACACAACAAATATAGACTAGACTTATTTTCATTTCCTATATCCATCAAAATGTATCATTTGACTGTTGTTTATGTGGTTATATATAGTGCCTTTTCACTTAAGACATTTTATATTTTCATGTGGGGAGAAAAAAAGGCTATATCATGGTGCTAACTATAGGTATAAGAACATTGATTCTAAATCATTTGGTCCTGTCTGGTCTTGGTTCCAACATGGATGTAGGCCACTGAAAGGATTCAACTTGCTCTTCTCTTTAAACTTCCCTGTTTTCCTATTATCCAAGCCATTCTTCTATTAGAAACTTGTTTAAGCTCTTGTGACATTTCAGTATTGCCAGGCCTACAGCTGTTGAAGTTGTGCCTATAATGGCAGGAGTTCAAAGTCAGAGACGTAATTCTGTAACAAAAAAATCTCTTCTAACAGTTCTCAGCATGGACAGTGAGCTGTCAATTGGTGAATCTATTATCAATGCCTACATGAAAAATGTGGCTATTTCTGCTTAGCCTGGTCCATCACAATCAATTCAGTTCAAATGGTTCAATTCTGCAAGGCAGCCAAAGCCTTAAGTGCCCACCTCCTCTGTCCAGAAATCGGGACACATTCTTTGTCTTAAAAGACCTTGGGAGGAGAAGTTCTGCACACTCAAGTTTGAGTTCCAAAGGGATAAACCAAATAACCACAGAGATGGTCTCTGGAAATGTAAAGAATAAAAAGCATGCATACTTTAGAAGGTCACGGTTTTTGGCATTTTTATTTTTTTTTTATTTTTAAACTATGACTATTAGCAGTATTTATCTGGTTGTTCTGTTGGATTTACAACTCAGCCATGCATAAGGTCAGGAGGTTTTATTGTTAAAGATCATTTAGGAGCTCTTATTTATTGATATCTTGCATAATTTATGTTTTCCATCTCCAGATAGGAATACACAATGTAAGAGATAGTATAGGTTTCTAATGATGCACCGAGTGCAGAAGCTGTGCAGAGCAATGGGTTGATATTATATTAGCAAATGTAATGACTGGATGTGTATCTTCCTTTAGTGGTTGAGCTGTTTGTTGTGACCCACCACTGACCTCTTTAAGAACAATTTCCTTTTCATATACATACATTTGGCTGGCCTAATACCTTTCTTAGGTAATTATGCTTCATGCAGATAGTATCTGTGCCAGAAAAGTGGATGAACTGTGACTTGACTCACCAGTTTCCAAAAGCAGCAATCAGTTTCTAGTGATGTTTTAGAATTGAAATGGTTCTCTAACTGGCATAGAAGCTCTAGAAAACATTTAATTAAAATAAAAATCTGTTATTCACACTTTGTGATATGCAGTATTTCTTTACCTTTGGGAAAACTCTAATAGGCTTCTAGTTTTCACAGTGATCATTATGATTTCTCTGAAAATGACCCCATAGAAAGATTCATTTAGCCAGGTGCCATATTAAGAATATGAGGGGGCAGGAGGGGAAGCCATCAAAAGAAAAAAAGAAAGGTCCAGAACCTATTAGGAGTCCCCATGAGCCCATACCTAATATCAGAAGATATTTTCAGTAGCCAAAGGCTACTGACCGAATAATGCCCCTTTCCCCTAAGATCCAAAAGGCAATCCTATTCACAGTGAGAAGTAAAACACAGGATGCTGAACATGGATTTACACTGGTTTAACTGAACCCATTCATTTAAACAGATAAAAACTTGTGTGTAGGGAAAACCTTCTTAAACCAGAACATTTTACTTGATACTTGGAGTAGTTTGCCTTTCCATCTGCTCATGTTTAATTTGAAAACTGTTCCCTGGGTGCATTGAGAAATCATTCCATGATTATGTGCCTTCAGCTTATTCTTGCAGTTTCATTGATGCTGATGTTAAGCAGATAAAATTAACACTTTTATTTTTCCCTGTGTGTGCTGCTGCTTGGCTAGAATGGACTTTTTCTCTGTTGTGCACTATGCAAATTCCTTTACACTAAATAGTTCACAACTAAAGGAGATTTGCTTCTGTTTTCATGAAAAGTAGGATCTCTTTGCAACTTACTGACCACTTGTGGTGGTTTGACTGTGGCTGGATGCCAGGTATCCACCAAAAGCAACTCTAACTCAATTCTGCACTGAGAGGGGAGAGAAAATACAAGGATAGGCTCAGGAGTTGAGATAAGGACAAGGAGAGATCACTCACTGATTACTGTCACAGGCAAAGCAGACGAGTTGAAGAAATTAATTGAATTTATTACCAATCAAAATCAGAGCAGGATAATGGGACATAAAACAAATCTTAAAAGCACCTTCCCCTCACCTCTTCCTCCTTCCCAAGCTCTACCTTCTCTCCCAGTGGTGCTGGGAGACAGGGAATGATGTTTACAGTCAGTTATGAGGTGTTTTTTCTGCAGCTGCTTCCTCCTCAGGGAAAGGAGTCCTTGCCCTGCTCCAGCATGGGATCCCTCCCACAGGAGACAGTCCTCCTTGGAATTGTCCAGTGTGAGTCCCTCCCAAGTGCTACAGTTCTTCATGAACTGTTCCAAAGTGGGTCCCTTTCCACAGGGTCAGTCCTTCAGGAACAGACCACTCCAGCATGGGTCCCCTGCAGGGTCACGTGTCCTGACACCAAACCTGCTCCAGCATGGACTCCTCTCTCCATGGGGCCACAGGTCCTGCCCGGAGTCTGCTCCAGTGCAGGCTTCCCATGGGGTCACAGCCTCCTTCAGGCATCCACTTGCTCTGGTGTGGTCTTCTCCACAGACTGCAGGTGGATCTCCTGTGGATCTCCATGGGCTGCAGGGGCACAGCTGCCTCACCTTGATCTGCAACATGGGCTGCAGGGGAATCTTGGCTCTGGTGCCTCGTCCCCCTCCTTCTCCCTTAACCTTGGTCTCTGCAGAGTTCTTGCTTTCACTTATTCTGACTCCTCTATTCTCTGGTCAAAATTACTTCTGTGCAATAACGTTTTCCTGCTTAAATCTGTTATCCCAGAGACACTACTACCATTGCTGATGGGCTCAGCCTTGGCTGAGCAGCAGGTCTGTCTTGGAGCCTCCTGGCATCAGCTCGGCTGGATGTAGAGGAAGCTTTCAGAAGCCCTCACAGAAGCCATCTCTGTAAGCTCCTGCTGCAAAATCTGACCATGCAAACCCAATACGTGCTATGTGTAAAGTGAAACACATAGCAGTTTCAGTTTCCCTCTTCTTCAGTTCCTTCCTCTGTTCTTTCAATTTATATTTGTGCTTACACCCGTTCCTTATTAATATTAAAACTGTCATATCAGTAAAACTACTGGGGTGTATAAATTACTGTATATTAGCATAGTTTAAGTCAAAATGTGAACAACCTCCAAATTTTGCCCTTGTTTAGCTGAACTATTTTAAAACTTCACAGTCAGTTAAGTTATGCCTTTCACTTAAATTGTCATTGCTTTATGTATGTAAGAATATTAATACCTTCTTACAATTTCTTCATAAAACATTAAAGCAATCAGGATGGTAAGTGTGAAGAGAATGCAGAAGAAAAGTGCAATTATCTTCTGTGAATTTTTTCATCAAGTAAATCTGTTCTTGAGGATTGACCCACATCTTTAGTCTGCAAATTCTATCTGGTAACCTAGAACAAAGGTGGCCAGTGATAGCGGGCATGTGAAGCAAATTGTCTCAGGATCACAGCAGCCTTTTGAAGACTATCAGCTTGTTTGACATTGTTTTGTGTGTCACTTCACTTGTAGATGCAGTGTGCTCACTGAATTTAATCTGACATTCAGAATTACTCCTGTCCATGCAATTGTTTGCCACCCTTTCTCTGGAATGCGGCTGTGGATTACTCTAAATTCAGATTGGTGGCTTAATGGAAAATTTGCACATTTTTGAGGATTAATTTTTAAGGGTTTGGCTGTATATCTGTTTGTAATGCTGATCATGTGGGATTTTCAAATATTATAAACCTACAGTGCATTGCAGAAAATGATCAAAATTACCTGTATAATTATTCCTTCATATCTTACAGTTAATGAATTAGCAGCATCACACCTGTCAGTACACTTACAGGAAACCCTTCATTTCTTAATCACAGTTTGTTTTCTATATAATTAATGTTGTTTGCCACTCTTTTACTGTATTCTCTATTAAGCCAGCAGACAGCTGAGTGTTTTCAGGTCTCTACTTCTGTTCTCTTCTTACTATCACATCAAATGAAAGCTTTCAAACTCTATATTAATTAAAGCAACTGAAGCTTGAATTGAGTTCAGCTCTTGCTATTACCCTGCTAAGTACTTAAACAAGTCCATCTAGAGATTGCTTGGTAAGTCTAATTATACTCTTAGGAATATATGGGACTGAAAGGTCATCTCTTGTTGACTACAGCTATAGACAAAGTGACATCATGAATCTTTAACAGATCTAGTTTATCCTTTGGAGGTGTAATCAAGGATGGTATGATGTTGGGTCAGGTGAAGTAATATACAAAGTTTAACAAAAAAATTAACGAAAGTGAAGATGGCATTACACTGTAAATGCGAATATGTAAGGGTATGTGTGAGTATGGCAGAGGACTCAGCTGGATATTAAGAACATGAATTTATATTCTCATTTTTAAGGTGCATTTTACTCTTCATGAAGATAATCTTATTTGATAGGGACCATGGGATGTAATTTTTAAATTTTATGGGATGTATTTAAAATATAAATCCAAAATTTGCCTATCTACTTATATCACTGACAGAGGTGATGGGCTCCATGTATGCAGCAGAACTGCATAGGGTCACTTGAGTAGTCGTGTTTTAAACATTAACCTGTTTGGTTTTCCAGCAGCCAGCCCATGAAATTGTATGACAAAACCACTTAAAACATTGGAATAGAATGAACTGCACTTTTAAAATACAGATTTATTTTTTAATTTTTTTTTTTTTAACTGTGGTAAGAAAGGAAGTCAGGATTTTTTTGCTATGAGCTTGATTTCAGAATACGGAGTGTGTACTTTGATGGGTGAAGCGTGTGGTTGCAGAGATGTGCTCATAAAAAGCATGTTGAAGGCAGGACCTAGTTGAGCTGCACGTATGAACAGCATTACTCTCTGTGCTATAGTCTCTCCAGCAAAAGTCAGTATGACTTCAAATCCGAAAACAGTGCCCTGTAATAATAATGATATAATTGAAAACAGAAGCAGGGTAAGAGAGGGACAAAGACAGGTTGGTTGGATGAAAACTTTCTCAATTTTACACATGAATTTAAAGCATTTTTCATGGGGATAAAGAAAATAAACCTCAAAGTGTGTCATAAAATCTCCAGAGACTTACTCCTTAAAATCACCTTCTAAATTATGTGGCATCATATTTCACTGAAGGTAGCAATCAACTAGAGGTTTATTGATTTATTGTCCAATTTCAACTAAGTCAGAAAATAGTGGGATATTGTGGCAGCTGTCATAAATGTATGAAGTCCTTTCCCTCAGTTCCTTGTTTTTTGGTATGTATCAATATTCCATTTTAAAACTACCCTGACAGGGAAAAGTCCTCTCCCCCCTTTTCTGTAAAGAGCAATGTTCCTGTGGCAGGCAAGCGGCTCTTCACGTGTGGCTAGCACAAGGTCAGTCTTCCAAGCTGTTTGTTTAGAGTACAGTTTTATCCGCCACAGAACAGATAAACACCCTAATGTTCTACTGTCAACATATTTATTATCTGAATGCAGGAAGTTAACATAGATATTGTCATCTAAAAAAAATCCCGCAGTGCAATGCATGAATATTGTGCCATAAGCTTTCACATAAATTTTATGGAAGAGTTCCTTCCAGAAGCTTGAATCTGATACCCATAAAATGAAAGCCTTTTTTTAAAGTGTATGGTGAGTAGAGAAATGCTGCAAGCTTCATTTGATTTCCTTGCTGACTTTGTACTTATTCTCTGTTGAAGGATTTTTGTGTATTTTTTTTGTTTCTCCAGTCAAGTCGATTCATCCTCTTAATGCAGGCCAGATGCACAACTCACTATCTTCCAGCCAGTTTTGACAAGTTGCCACTGGGGTTTCTGGTATTCTCTTGTGCTTAAACAGTGACCCTCTGCAGCTGAAATGGAATACTGAATTACCAGTAATTTGAAGATGAACATATAAATGTGGCTTCTCTTATCTTGCTTGGTTTTTACTGGCTTGTGGAGGGAAAAAGAAGTAAATAAGGAGGAGGATGATGATGCATACCTGATGTAAATGAAAGTCAAAGAACAGCCATAGTTAAATGACAGTTCTTACTTTTGCAAGATCTTAGGATATGAAAGCCAAGAAGAAGCCTCAAGGTTTATTCTCATCCACGTCTCTGTTCTAAAGTAGGATGAGACATGTCACCATCCTTGACAGATACTACAGAGTCTGGAAAACCTCCTGTGTTGATATTTTCCCAATTTCAATTGACTAAAAAGCACTGGAAAGAGTTGTTATTATAGCTATGGGTTTGTGGTTTTGAGTTTTTTTTCCCCAGTCCATTCTCACAGAGCAGATTAGGATGATTGCAACTCCCTCTGTTCTCAGTGAACACAGAAAGCAGCTAATGGTCACCTGTAACAATTTCCCATACTGGAAGGCTATTATTGTCTCTCTCGTTCTGGTAAAATGCTATCACCCCAGACTTTTTGTACTGTTGGTGTCTAGTCAGTTGTTCCCAATATATTTATGTGCATGTGCATTGTCCAGTCCTGATTTTTGAAAACTGTTCTTAAAATTGCAAAATTTTGTCAACTCAGTAACATCTGCAGGGTTTATACACATACACACTATTTTCATCTAAGCCATTCATGAAAATGGTAGGTTTTCCAGGACCTGAGACAAGTCATTGAAGATCTTTATACCTTTTCTCAGCTTGATGGAGAAGAGCTGATAACTATCCTTTAAATTGTGTGCAATTCAATCTTGACCATATTTCTGTCTTCTGCTGCTGGGAATGTCATATGTGGCAGCATCAACAGCTTTAGTGGTCAGGCTATATCACATCTACTGCCTGTCCCTTATCCACTACAGCAGCTGGTCTGTCAGAGAGGGAAATGAGATTGGCCTGACTGATTTCTTCTTGAAAAATCCATGTTGTCTCTTCCCTATCACTTTATTATCCTTAAGATCTTTAAAAATTGATTGTTTAATAATTTGTTTCACTACCTTTCCAGTTATTGAAAGTAGAGGACTGCTTTTCACTCCTTTCCGACTGCTTTTTCCATTTGTAAGGACAGGTGCTGTGTTTGACCTCTTGTCTCCAAGTTCTTCATTCTCCCTAAATTGTCTGGTCTGCTGTGTGAAATACCTCTCTCTAAAAAACTTGACCTGTATAACATCCTAATAGCATGGAAGATGGTCGGTTACTAATTATTAGTTATGTTGCTATTGTTAATGCAAAGTAATGTAAAGTAGGAAAATACATTAAAGACATTTTTAAATTTGCTTTTCTCCACAGAAAACCATTTTAAAACTTTATGTTAAATGAGAAAATAGAATGGAAAAAAAAGTGGCATCAGCAACATTTACTGTAACATGGTCAGTGAAACCTTTTATTAACTTGCTCTTTTTGAGGGTAGGTAGTCAGTCTTTACCAGGCCTTCCAGCCTTGCAGAGAAGCATTGGTCTGGAAGGGAATGTTGCTCCATTTGAAACAGCTATCTACAGAGTGTAAATACATTATAACTGCATTGATAGTTCCATTATCACAGCGTGAGTCTATCAGACTCGGGGAGGTTGCTAAGTAATCAGTCAATTGCAGGCCTTTCTTAAGTAGGGTTCTGGAAAATAAAAGGAATGCTGTACGGAAAAGTATTGCTCTTGGTATTTATTTCCAGTGGTGGAACTTATTTTAGTACAATACTGGCATATTTTATTCAAAGATGGAGCTATGTGGCAAATCCACACTTACAATACTGATGCTTAATGTGAGGCTCTGCCATTATCAATAGCACTAACGCACAAGGTGGCTTCAAGATGCAGAAGGAAAACGGGTAAGAAGAAAATAGAGATGCAAATCTGATGGCCATGAGAGAATGATATCTATCGCATTTGAAACAGGTCATCTGTAGCAATAAACTGCTAGTTTCAAAACTGATACCCTTACAGATTTAATGATGGTTCAGAAAATAGCCGCCATATCAAACAGGAGTCAGATTGTCTATTACTGCAACTGCGGGATCACCTTTACAATTGCCTGTTGCAAGGTGTCATTAAAAAGATTAGTTGAATCGTTGGGCAATCTGAACACTGACACCAACATGTGAAAAATGCAGTCTAGAGCAATTTTATTTCTCCTGAAGTATTTCTGGTGTTAATATCACCAGACATTTGCTATTTGGAAACTTGAATTTCAAATCTGTCTAGTAAGTCTTCATTTCCTAAGTTTTTAATAGAATTTTTGAAGTATTCTTTTGTGAAGAACTTGATCATTGAATCTTAAGGCAACAGAAAAACCTGGCAAATCTGTTAGTCCTGCTCTAGCTAATCTTAATTCAATCTAAAAAAGTACAATGAAGACTGAAAGAGCTAGCCAAGTGTGAGGAAAAATAAACAGGAGTTAAAAGAATTGAGAAAGAAATCTTAGAGGGATACTATTTAGAGTATTTGCTATTCTGGCTAATTGACCATCTTTAAAACAATGTTAACTTTTTATTTGGTTATATGCACTCGTCTGGGAAAGCCTAAGGAAGACTTGCTAGCAGAGACTATTAAGCAGCAAGGGGATCCAGTAGGTGAAGGTTTCTGTGGCCTTGTCTGCTAGGATACTTGGAGCCTACTCATTTAATGGTCTGTCCAAGCTACAGTAATATCTATTCATATTGCATATTTACGATTGTTATTCACCAAGTAAGATTGATCATAGTAGTTTCTCTCCACAATGAGTAGAGAGATAATCTCCTCCAGAAGATGTGTTAGAGGAGCTTAAGTTTATCCTTCTCATTGACCTTTTTAGGGAGACGCAGGAGACACATTCTCTAACAGCAGAATTTCTAAGACATGTTCCATCTTGATTACAGCAGTAAGTGCTTGGTGTTGTTTGAGTCTGAGTGAAAAGGAAGCTGTATTTGCCATTTTAGAAATTATGGTTATTCCTTGAGTGAGTTATGGGAACAGCTTGTTTGGGGATTGACCTGTTTTATCTGTTTCTATAGCATTTGAGTGTGGTCTTGTGAAGCAGAACTGTAAGTCAGATTTTGGATTCAGAGCTGCAGTTTTGCCGCAACTGGTAGTGCAGACTCAGTTTTGAACACTCCTGGTGCGTCTTGATCAAGACAGAGGTGTATGAACAGCTCTGCCTTTTGTTCTCTGACTCCACACAACTTTCTTGTAACCCTGGTGCTGTATCCTTAGATAGAAGTTCCAGGAGACACAGCTGCAGCACTCTGTGAAGTTGAGGGTGTGGTGTTGGTACCATGTACAGGTTTTGTTCAAAGAAGTGTTTCAAGAATCCGAGGTAGATCCAAATCCTGAGCTTCTTCCCATTGTCCAAGGACAGAGTTGTGAAGAACATGACTGTGTGTAGTAAAGATGCTTTTTCAAGTGGATGGCATTGGTATTTTTTGCATTTTTTAACTCTGTCTGTGAATCTGATGGCATATGCTGGAACTTGCATTGAAAACACTGATTTGATAAAACCTAGCAGTGTGATTCTTCCAACTACCCCTGAAAGGATATTTAGGGGCCTCATATTCTTAGACGAACACCAAATTAATCACAATACAATACAATAAACTAGAATACAATAAGCTAGAAGTAAAGCCTGATTAAAATTACTACCTTTTTTTGCATAATTTGGAAGAAAAAGAAAAAAACATCGGTGTGCAGAATTGTAAGTGATAGCTTTTATTTACACTTATGGTCTAAGTTAATAGTGTATATCTATTTTTAATACAGCTCTGCAGTAGTGTTTACTATTTAAAAAAGAAAGGAAAAAAGTATGAAATTAAAAATTGCTGCTGGAATTCATGAAGATAACTGATGCAATATGGTAGAATTTTCAAGGGAGGTGAGTATAAGAATCAACCTTTAAATCCATTTAAGAGTTGAGGAGAAATATGCATGCCAGGACAACATTGTTATTACTATTTCATAAAATTTAGCAGAGATCCTGATGCATGTTTCTTGTATAAAAACAGTTCACTGCCCTGCAGTTCAGATCATTTGGCTGCTGTAAAATGAGGAGGAGTTCAGATCATTTGCCTCCTCTTTATTTTATTTGCATCTTTGCTTAGCATCAAGCTGTGCATGTGTAAAAAGAGGAGTTGAAGGAGATGGTGTCATTTTTAAATTCATTAATAAGTAATGATGCATTGATATTTTATGAATAATCTCTCTCAGCAAATTTTCAGTACAGTACAGGGGAATTGCATACCCAAGTGTTTTAGTCTTAGACAAGAGGTTTAGTTGCTTCCACTTAAAAGGACTTAAGGATTTGTTCTAAGATTTTTTTTTTTGTAGCAGATACTGTAAGTTCTGATAGTTTACAGCCATATGTTTAAAAAATGAACAAAATATACTGCAACTTTCTGTTCGTGTTCAGCAGCTGTCTTTTACTGTTTTGACATCAAGTAAGCATCAGACCTAGAAGAGGTATTTTTCCTTGATATTGCTTATGGTAGAAATGGCCTCAGAATGTCAATCCCTGACCTTGTGGACTCAAATACTTTGAATGTAAATATGTGTATTATTTCCTTGTAGAGTGTAATTTTGAACTCTATCTGTCCTTGTTCTCACAAAGTTGTTTCATCACAATGAGAGATTCCTGTGCTAGACAAATTGTTTTTTCTACTTTCATGGTCTACTTTCGGTGAAATAAGCAAACTGACACTTGCATTTCTCATTTCTAGCATTATGAAGTTTTGATCCACCCTGCAGGTATCTGCCCTTTGGTTGAAAGGTATCACCTTTTGGGTGAAAGACATTTCAAGACTCAGTTGCAAAAAGTAGACTTGTAAGACTCTTGCAATCAAACATGGAGGCTTCAGTGCCCTGTCTAGAAGACAGGAAATTTTCCAATTTATTGTTGATTTTTCTAATTTTATTAAAAATGCAACTAAACACAATAATATAGAAGACATTAAAATATGCTGTTTATTGTAAAGTGGAACCCTAAAAAATACAAATTTGCCTTCATCAAAAAGTCTCAAAAAGTCTGTGGCTGCATTGCTAGTGCTGGGTGAGTGTTTTGAGGAATTTTGCATGAATTAAAATCCAGGCAGATGAAAAGAATAGTAAATGAGTTGGATAAGGTAGGCCAGGGGATTTTATTATATATTTGGAATCTGTTTTATATGAAACTGTGAAAACTGAGAGTTTAACAAAACTTCACACTTCATTCGTTATTTATGTCACTACCCAAAATGTTCAAGGTTGCTACTAATTATGACAGTATACACTTGTGGAAGGTATATTTAAACTATGTGCTCTGCTCTTCACTCCATTTTTAAACATTGGGATACGACCAGATGTGATAATGACTTACTAGTGGTATTCTGTTCTCCTGGAAGACCTCTTTAACCCATCTAGTGCTGTCTCCCAGCAGAGGTGGGGAGTAAATTTAGGAAGTCCACATGACAGTCCTTATTTCATTTGTGGGTGAATGGGCAACTGCAAACCTTCATAAAGCAATGACAGTGTCACTCCAAATCCATTCAGAGATTGGTTTTTGCTGATAATGTTCAAAAATCACTACCATGAATGGTTGTCTTATAAAATGCGTATAGTTAGGAACACGTTTGCCAAGAATTATCAGCTATATGTGATTTAGAGTTGAGTGTGATTATCTACTCCCTGAACCATTGTTCCTGTAAATAGTTGTAAAATATAAAGAATTGTGTACATCATGTCGTCTTACATATATTTAAGAAACAAAATAATGAACATAAAATATAGTGGTTTTAGACTGTAGGTATGCATATCATCATGGGTAGAGATTTTTTTATTTTAAAGACTTAGTAATTTAACCTACAGGAGGCAGAGGTGGAGTCTTAAATTCAATGGGAATTCCAGTTCTTGAAAAGATTTCTTTACTGCCTCTGGAGCAAAAGAGCAACCTAGTTCTATTTTTAGATTTATCCATAGGAAGGATAGAAACATTACTCTCTATGTAACCTTTCAATGGATTGTTACCATGAGTGTGTTTAGCAAAAGACATGCAAAATCATGTAAAAAGAGATGAAAGGTATGGTCAGAAATCTTAGCTGAAAGGCATTTTTAACACTGCATGGGTTCATTTCCTTTACTGTTGCTATCTTGCAGGTACTTAGCATTTATAGACATCATACCCTTGTAATTGAACTTGCATGAATCATTTATTTGCTACGCTGCACTTACGGGTAATACATGTCAAGGGAATTCATTTTTTATTATAGCTGATGGAGCCATTATGATGTCATAATATATACAAGGATAGAGATATAGCTTGAACAGAACTTCTGTCTCTTAGTTCTGTGAAACTCAACACTGTTGACGTTTCTATTTTAGAAGCAGAAGTTCAAGCGTTGGTGGTGTAGTATTCTTCTAACCCTTGAAAACAGCGTTTGTTCAGGATAAAGAAATATGTTATCCTAGATATGGCAGGGATAGTATCTGCATTTAATTTGGTATTATAAAAAAAAAAAGGGACAAAATGTGGAAATTTGCCATGGAAGATTAACATATGCTCTTTTTCTTCAGGAGTTTTAATAAGAACAAGTATCTTTTAAGGTTCTAAGAACTCACTGTGGGGAAAAATATATAAACATAAGCATTATGTTTGTTAGAGTAACTGAACTGAGTTGCCTGATTTCAAGTCTAATATTTTGTTTTCATCGGGGAGATAACAAAATATCTCATTTATATACCCATTTTCAAGCTGGGTGCTCTGCCAGGTCTGGGACAAAGTGAGCCAGTACACTGAAGCCTCCCCCAACAAGAGATTCCAAATTCTTGGGGTCTTCATGTCTTGAGAAGTCCAGTGTCTGAGTGAAGGGGATGAGCAAGTTTCTTTGTGCAGAGAGAAAAGCAGAAAGTCATTTTCTGTAGGTAAAAAGCAACTTGGTGTTCAAGTTCAATGAAATGGAAAATGTTCAACAGATCACCTCTATACTTTCCCCTCCTATGCTACTATCAAGCAAAAACTATGATATGTAATTAGAAAACAGTGGACAGTTGGGAAAATAGAGCTTTTTCAGCCTGCACCTTTAGCTAAAATAGTTCAAATATAATTTTGTGGATATAATGGACATAGCTTTGTATTTAAAAGCAGAATACTAGAATAGGAGCAACCTGTTTATATAAGGAAGCATATAATAGATTTTTAGAGATAAGGCCAGGCTTTTGCATACACAGTGTCTTCTGATGCTTCTTGCAGTCCAAGAGGAATTCACATTCAGGGGGAATCAAAGGTTTGGTGCCTAAGAGTACTGTCTTTATGTTAGCCAAATCTCTGAAGAAGCATTTCCATAAGAACAGCACATAAATCTCTAAGAATGCTTTTGAGAAGCTTGTTTTTGAGTTTTATTAAGTCTGCCTACAGTAGCCCAGTGCTATTTTAGTTGCTTATTCAGATGCATCCTTTCAGCACTCAGACTAAACTGCCAGAAAAAAACCTGTTTTCTTTGTCTTCTAGTGAACTGGATTTCACAGGTTAAGGTTTGCTGACTCAAATTTAAAAACGTTGTTTGTAGGCAAGCATAAAAGAAAATCTAAATAAGAACTCTTATAAATAAAATAATTTGAATAAACCTAGCTTAGAGCTCCATCTGTTTTTAGAAGACAGATTGCTGCTCTGTTTAGTTGTTTATGTGGTAGTCTGTATTTCACTAAAATTTAGAACTTACAAAGAACAAGTCTCCAATTTAAAACAGGAAGAGAAGATCTATATCTGTGTTCTTAGGAATCTATGATGTTCATACAGTTTACAAGTGCTGTGCACTGTTACAGAAATATGACCTCTAGTTCTTTGTGCATATACCGGTAATATCTTGATGTTTATTTTAAGTCTGTAGATGTCTAATATCTATTTTTATAAAACCTAACATGCTTTCTACTGAACAGTAGCAAAAGAATTAAAAGCTATATATATATGTTTAAGAGAGTTTTTGTGGAGCAAGTCTAATAGCTGGATCTGAACACTGCTTATTGTGATTGTGTTACATTCAAAAAATGTATTTCTAAAAATAGTAGGTTTTGAAGCAGAAACTGAGTCAGACAACTCTCTTGGAAAGTTTTGATGAAAATAACAGTTTGATAAAATTCTGGGTATCTGGAAGAGAGTGTAATAAGAAATAAATATCTGACTTCTTAGATTTGGAAGAAACTCTTAGGCCACTTACTTATTATTTATACATATTACTTATTTACTTACTTATTTATTATACGTATTACCAGAGCTTAACCCCAATAAATATGTAGAAATAAAAGAAAGATTTTAGTACTATTTTAAAAGTGACAAATCTAAAATATCCTTCAGGTCTGCTTTTCTTTTTTAAGTAATATGTTAGTTAACCTACTAGGTATGCTAATAATTTATGAGAAAGGGATTAACACATCATCTGAGAAGCTGAGGTCAAGTAAGTAATTACTTGATTTCTGTAACAATCAAATCAGGTCCATAAGATACTTTATAACCATTATTAATTTCCAAGTTCAGGTTTGATGATTTTTTTCACTTTTGTTTATGGCAGCTAACTACGCTAAAGATTCACTGATAATGTGTCTAAGGGAAAAATAAAACCTTTTTTTTATCCAGAGGAAGGCTAAACCTCATCTAAAATTTAAACCAGATCAATCAGGTGGCTCATCAATAAATATATGCTATCTTCTGGAGCGCTGCATGTGACCTGCAGCTTCAGAAAGCATGAGCTCACTCTGAGGTAGACAAAACACAATTGAGTTATGTTCTCTTTTTAAAAGCAAAGTTTGCTTCTAATTTATTAAGGCAAGAGATAATTAATTCTCAGATTCAATACAGGGACCCAAAGAATTAGATTCCATTTTTAGATCCCCAAATAAGGCTTAAAACTAGAAACTGAGAAGTAAGAGGGATTTTGTAAACAAAATTTGAGGAACATCAGATATATACTCAAATGTTTATGGAGAAATCTGTCTGCAGATGGTCTTTAATTATGTTACCCGAAAGATTTTAAAAATTAAACCGTAAGAGAATATTTCAGGTTTTTTCACCCTCCTGGGGGAAAGCAGGAGCATATTTTCTTCTTTTTCTTCCTTCCTTTCAGTCCTATGGGGAACTACAGTCTTTTAGGTGATGACATTGCCTAACTGTGTTTCCACATAGCTGAACATCTTGATTACAAAACAGTGCAGCTCTTATGACTGCAAACTTGACGTTTCTCTTTCCATCTGTCTTGTCTTTTTGTATGCACCAATGCCATTGCATAGCAGGTTCCTGTGATGATTTGTTTTACCAGTTTAATGGGGTAGATTGTAGTGCAGGCCCTCTAAATCTCCAGCCTAAAGGTAATTCTCTCCTCCTGCTGTCATCGTTTTTTGTAAGGTAAAAATATACGGAGGTGGCTTCTTATCTGTCACATCTAAGAGACAAAGTCAACTAGCAGATCTATGCTAAGCTTGCAGTTCTAATTTCACTTTTATAAACTTGAAAAAGCACACTATTAGACTTTCTTGGAGACTTTCCTTGCACAGCAACACCTTCCTAGCTCTAGGTTTTCTTTGCACAACACTAGCTGCATGTTTTCGGTGTCACCCATATTCCATTTTGATGGAACAACTGGATGAGGGACAAAACGGGACTCAGGCTAGACTGGAAAATCAAGGTCAGTAATTCAGGAAGAAATTGCAGCATTCCTAGAAAACCTTGTAACAGAAAATTGTGTTCTGTATATGGAACCAAATAGTTTGGCTGACATCAAGGCTCCCTTTTGCCTCTTCTTTTGACATGAAGTGTGTTCTTGTTGATGTGAAGTGTAGGAATAATAGTGTGCCCACAAATTTTTCTCTCTCCAAATGGATAACTGACTGGTTTGCAAGTATGAATATGTAATCTGAAAAATTGTATGCAAAACGTCATCATTTCACTCTAATTTGAAAGATGCTTCAAATAATATGCATAGCCTGGACAGTTTAACATAATTCTGAATTGAGCTTTCTGTGTAGGAACTGAAGTTTCATCAGATCTGTGCATGTTAAATGCATGTAGATTCTCCTTCCTCTCCCCCATTTTTAATTAACTATCCAATTGTTTTTAGCAGTCAATTCTCTGTGTAGTTTATGGCAGTAAATTATATCGGCAGTCATTGTTTTGTTGTGCAATAAGCTATTGCTAATTGGCATTTCCTCTTTAATAGACTCTGTTAAGAATTATGTTAAAATAATTGCTGCCAGAAAGCACAGTACAGAACTCTTAATTACTGGCTAACAGTTCTGTCCTTCAGATCCTTCCTCCAAGCTATGCTTTCACAGAGCATGTGCTTTTAATTTGAATTCAGTTCCATAAAACTCAGGAGAATCTATTGTCTATCAAAGCCAAACTCGTAATAATGAAGGATTTGTCACAGCAGATCAGACACCAGGTCTCTGTAGTCTGGTACCATGCCTCTGGCAGTGGCTATTTCTTGATATTTTAAAAGAAGGTAAATCTCTTCCCAAAAGGCTAATGCATCTTACCCCTTTATGTAACTCTGCACGTTTCCTTCTAAACCTTGCAGTTCATTGTCTTATACCCTGAAGCATAAGATTTGATTACCCTTATTGTCTTACCTTGCATAGCTGCAAATGTTATTATCAGTCATAAAATTATGCAGTTCTTTTTAAAAATGTAGCTATGGTTTTTATCTCGATGACCTGATCTGACAGCCAGTTCCACTGACTACGTAAAAGAAATGTTTTTCTATACTGCGTTTGCATTTTCTGTTCTTTCATTTAAAACTCCTTTTATTTTATGTAATAGAGAAAAGAGAGGAACCTGATCAGATTTTAATATATCCTATCTAATTATGAATATCTGCATGAAATTCCCTCTAAGTTTCACATAATTTTGGCTACTGTAAAGTTCTGAAATTTGTTAATTGCTTTATTCCCTTCTATTTATTGGTTCAGCCTTAGAACCTGTCAGTGGTTTTCCTGTGATTTCTTTTTTCCTGAACACACTAATGAGCATTCATATGTACCCAGTGTACTCAGTATACCATCTGAGGCCTATATTTTTAAATTTTATATCCCTCATTTTCCTTCATGGTGTGAAGAAATTTAGTAAAAGAAAAAGCATACATAGTCTGTCTTCTAACAAATTTTGCTTTTAAGTTAACAGTTGTAGAACAATTATAGATTTTAAACAGCTAAAACTGATGATCTTTCAGGCTTTTCAACATCTTGATCTTTAAAGTCTGAGAAATCAGGATGTTATACACTATGGGAATCATGTAGACTGTTTATGGACTTCAATTTTCATCAGCCTGTGTCTGTTTAAGCTAAATTTAGTCCATCCTTGTGACAGATGATTTCTCTTAGATATTTACTAGAAAAAGTGTAATTTCATATATCCAGAAGCAAATGGAATAATTGCATGCTATCTATCATCTACAAAAAAAAACCTTGCCCAGATATCATAGAATATCCTGAATTGGAAGGGACCCGCAAAGTTCATTAAGTTCAACTCCTGGCCCTGCACAGGACAGCCCCAAGAGTCATACCATGTGCCCAAGAACTTTATCCAAACTATTCCTGAATTCTGTCAGGCTGATTTTGTGACCACCTACCTGGGGAGCCTGTTCCAGTGCCTGACTACTCTTTGGGTGGAAAGCCCTTTCCTTATATCCAACCTAAACCTCTCCTGACACAACTTCAGGCAGTTCCCTCAGCTCCTGTCACCAGAGAGGAGATCAGTGCCTGCCTGTTCACTTGCCCTTGTGAGGGAGTTGTAAGCAGTTGTGAGGTCTCCCTTCAGTCTCCTCCAGACTGAATAAGCCGGGTGACCTCAGCTGCTCCTCACATCTTCCTCTGTAGACCCTTCACCAGCTTCATGGCCCTCCTTTGGACACTCTCTAATTGCTTTACATCTTTCTTATATTGTGGCTCCCAAAACTGCTCCCAGCACTCGAGGTGAGGCTGCCCCAGTGCAGAGCAGAGCAGGACAATCCTGTCCCTTGCCCAGCTGGTGATGCTGTGCCTGATGCACCGCAGGACAGGGTTGGCCCTCCTGGCTGCCAGGGCACTGCTGGGTCAAATTCAGCTTTCCCTCAACCAGAACCCCCAGGTTCCTTTCTGCAGTGCTGCTTTCCAGCATCTCATTCCCCAGTCTGTCCATACATCCAGGGTTGCCTTGTCCCAGCTGCAGAATCTGGTACTTGTCTGTGTTGAACTTCATATAGTTGGTGATTGCCTAGCCCTCTGGTTTGTCAATGCCTCTTTGCCGGTTCTCACTGCCTTCACTTTTCTGTTTTAAAAGGCTATTTCATGGTCCCACAGTGTACACTGAGATCTGTTTACTCGTATTTATTTTTTTGTAATGGATTTTCATTTTACCACTTCTAGTGTCATTGAGGTTCTTAAGCTACTTGTGGACTGCAAAACTTTCCAGTATTTCCAGTAAAAAAACCCCAATAAACTCACACAACCACAATTTGTTTAGTCCCATTTCCAAGTCATTAATAAATAGTGCTCATCTCAGTAGCAACCCCAAGAGCATTCACTCCGACATTGTCTTCATTTTGAGGGGCAGCCACTTGCAATTACTCATTGTTTCCTATCACTTAACAATTTTTCAATCAATTCTATGACTCTGTCCCTTGCCCCACAGTTATTTATTTTCCTTAAAAGATTCTGATGGAGGGAGTTAATGAAAAGCTCGTTGGAAACTCAGGAAGATTAAGCACCTTGGGTCATTTAAGCTGCTATTTCAGCAATTGTTTCCAAAAGTGCTCAGGAAGGCGGTCCTTTTTCTGCTCTTGCACCTGAGGGCGGTCTGAAGATAGCCCAGGTTGTGCCGTGAGCCGCAAATCTTGCTCTGTGTCCGGGTGTCCGGCGCTGTCCGCGGTGCTGAGCGTTCGCTCCGCGCTGCTCGGCGAGGCCGCCGCGCGTCCTCTTGGCCGTGCGTGCGGCCGCGGGCACGCGTGGCGTTCTGCGGCCCCGCTCAGCGCTTTCTGCATCCTTCCTGCAGAGAAAGACCAGTCCAGGTGGCAGAAAGCCGGGTTAACAGCACAGTGCTACTTTCAAGTTCAGCAAGTGTGCCTAGCAGCAGCAATGAGGTTACAGATAAGGTGAGGTTGAGATGAAAGCTGTTACCGGAGAGTTATGGAAATAATCAGTTGTGGGGATGCAAATATTGTACATAGAATAATTCTGCCTTGGATCAAATCCCGACTCTAAGGAATTCTTTAAGTTATTCGTTTTAAAAACATGGCATGGGATTTTATTAAAATAAAAATCATCTTGATAGATGTCTTTCTAAATGCAGATGAATTGATTATTTGGTTATATTTTTCTGTGTAAAAGGCCAGCATCATTGCTGTCTTATGTTTGAATTGGTCATACTGCCAAAACTGATGGCTGGAACAATAGAGATCGTTCTGGAGCAGGAACTTCTCTCAGAATCCAGGTCTTATCACAGCTTTAACTGGCAAAGGCTGCTATTCATACTGTCACTCACTGATGCTACATAATAGATGGTGTCTGCCTTGCACACCAGAGATAACTCACCAGATTAGGAATTGGATTTAATTCCACACACTCAATTGACCACAAAACCACCCAGCCTCTCCAAGCGAAAAAAAATAGTAGAAGATAACTGATAATTTAGGTTGTCTGAATGTGTGACTTTCTTTTTTGCATTGATTGTCATTGGGAATGTTGACATACCCACTTTTGATTAAGGCTGTTAAATACTGTTTCTCCATAAAAATTATGACAATGTAATCTTATCTGTAATTTTCCCACAAGCAAGTAGTGAACATAGCCACAATCTGTGTGCACTCCCAGTGATTATTTTACATTGAGAAATAATTATTCCTGATTTTATTACCTTCATATGTGTGAAACATGGCATAAATTAACAAATATATGTATGTATTCACTGCAAACATTGCATAGTGTTTAATGGTTTATGATTTTTCATGAGTAGGCCTGTTGAAACAGTCTGAAGGTGGTGCCAAGAGCACCACATGGTTTATGGTATAATGATAGGGAAAGTTATACTGACAATAATAACTGCCATTCGATCACCATCTCACTTAAATGAATAAGAGGCCCTTGTTTATAACTTTAAACAAATAATAAATCACATTTCCGTTGTTTTTTTTTTTTTTTTAATGTAAAAGGATTGAAACAAAATAGGACATGTAAGAAGAGAAAGTCCTTCAGTATGTGATTCAGAGCTTCTTCTCTGAGTCACTGGTATTTATTTAATTTTTTGTTTTTGTCAGGACCCAAACTGCAAAAGAGCTCCAGGGACACCATTTTGTAAGGCCAAGGAGACAGAATCTTCCCAATACTTTTCCTTATTCTGGGAATTGAAGTCTAGGGTGCGAGGTTGCATGTAGCTCTCCACCCAGCTGGGCAGAAGAAGAGGGGCTGTTGTCATATGTAGCCTTTATTCACTGCACCTGCCTCAATCCACCAGCTACTAGAAGAAAAGGGAAATACACTGTAGTCCCTATTTAGTTGCAATAAATTACTTCCTTCCGCTGTCACAGTAATGGAAAGAATTCTGTATTTGAATCACAGTTCCTTCCTAGGACTCATCCAGGACTGATGCTATGGGCTGTTTATTGTACATCTTGAGTAAAAGAGGCTTAAATTCTCCATTAATTCAGTTTGAAGCTTAAGGATCTACTTTTTCCATCAATAAAAATAGTGTGTGTGTACATTATCTAATTAAAGTCTTAATACTTTGTGTGCATAAAAATTATCAAAAATGGTTTTTTATGTGACATGCAAGTGGTAAAGGGGCATTTCAGGTACATATTAAATAATTCTCAATTGATCTTGTGGAGTTATTATAGCTCTAGAGCTAAATAATACAAATGAATTTTTTTTCTTCTCTGTGTTCAATTTAACCAGTGTGGTGGTGTCCTACTTGATCAGAATACTGTATGACCATTCCTATACACACAAATATATAATTTGTGTTCTGAGAAACGCACATGAGTTTAAATGAAAGTGCAGTGGCAATTAGTTCCAGTGTCTCTTTCCCACAGGAGTACAAAACTCAGCCTTTCCCAGGGGTTACTCTGAAGCCTGTTGGGGGTGGATGGCTGCAGTTCATCCTTTCTTTGCTGAAAAACAAAGAGGAGTTTTCTTTGTATGCTACTTTGGACAGCCATGACTCCCTCTCAACCCCTCTGCTGCTTTGCTAAAGGCAAATGGAATTCTGTTTTCTGTTTCAGGCTCCTCTTCAGTACTATCTCCTGGTGTCATATTCTAGCATAATTTTTCCTAAACATCACATCATAGTATTTCCACAAAACTGTCCTGAACAGAAACACAAGGCCACAGTTCACTTCCTCCTGATGTTTCCCTGGTCTCACAGTGGCTTAGAAACCAGATTGTGGCAATGCAGGGCTTATCGACAAAGAGGATAGTATGGCCCTAAACTTGACTTGAACTCACAGATTTTAACTTTCAGGTGTTTATTTGTTAGGGTTTTTTGGTGTTTTTTGGGTCGGGATGTTTTGAGGTTTCTTTGTTTGTTAGTTATTTGTTTAGGGGATTTTTTTGTTTGTTATGTTTTGTTTTTCTTGGATTTTTGTATTGTTTTAGTTTGGTTTGGTTTTGGTTTTGTTTTTTGGGGGGTTTTTAGCGTGTGCTATTTGCAACCTGTGCCTAACAGTGTATGTAGTGCAAGATGGGTGAAGTCTGTAGAATAGGCATTTTGACTGTATTGCAGCATATTCTTCACCTTTGAATGCCTGCAGTTTGATCTAGGAGTCATTTCTAGTTGTCTCTAAGGCAATATTGCATTGCTGAAGGCAGCAAAATATTTAGCAGAGTAATAACATAAATGGGCAGTGGTGGGAGGGTGATGAGAGTGCTTTGGTAATGACCTGCAACACTTCTCATTCTTTTGCATGTCTGACTTGGGAAGGGATAAAATGTCTTCATTACTTCACTGCAGCCTTCTCAAGTTGGGAGGGCTGAAGATCAAGCAGTCTGAGTGCATGGTGCTGGAGCATGCACAGTATGCAAAGTTCAGCAAATCATTTAGTTGTAAACGGCATATTCATTTTTACCTTTGTAATAAAGGTCTTTCTTCAACTTCTCCTTAATTCTTTTTTATTTCTTTGTTTCTTCTTTAGGCTTCTCTGTCACTCCTAAACTGTCCCTGATGAATCTTTTTATTCAGGGAATTCATTCTTTCCAGTGGTGACAGTTCAGTGAGTTGCCTAGTGCACCCACTAATTATTCCAGTTGATCGTCAACTAGATACATTTTTGATTGACAGTGATTTTCAAATTTTTTTAAATATCAAAAGTTTTATTTGCTCCTGTTTTTTGAAAACAGTGGGAGGCTGTTACTATGCAAACAGTAAATATCCTTGTTAAAGAAATGCCAGTGGATGTGTTTAAGTGTAACTGCATTTAATCTAAAAGTATTAAAACACACATTTCTTTCTCTCCCCTTTAATGTGATCAGCAAATGAAGGGGAGAAAAAAATTCCTCTTCTGGCCATTAAACTGCTTCCAAGTATTCTTTGTTCTTATACAAACTAGAGTTATGATAAGATGCTGACTGTATGGTTAAAAAATCGACTGGAGAGAAGGTATAACAACTCGAAGAAAATTAAAAGGGCCATTCAACCAGGAATATTACAATCAATTGAACTACCAGGCATTATTTTTCAAAATAAATTCTTCTATTCTAAGATTAAAACATGTATATAGAAAGAAAGAATATATATACACCCATATGTATACATGCCAAGGGTAGTCTCCCTTGGTTCTTCCTTGCTTTAAAGATGGGAGTTGCATTAAAATAAAAATCCAGTTTGGAGTATTATCTCCCCAGCTGCCTCTGCAGACCATTAGGTTGGCCTGGGAATATTCTCATTACACGTACTGAAACAGTCAGTGATTGATGCTGTATTAATTCACAGCACAGACGCTTTGCCTTTGTTACCGAACATTAGACAAATTAGTCCTTACAAATTCACATCCCACCCCCACTCCATCCAAGCTCCCCACTCTGGCTGGTTAGTATTGCTAATAACCTTCATTCAGAGCAAACCTAAGCTTTAGGAAGGAGGAGTTTGCTAAGGGAAGGGGCAGAAAATGGGTAGCAGCCACTGGGATCTAACAATACAGTCATTTGCTGGAAGAGCTCAGCTCAGTAATGACAAATGATCTTTTCATTGTCAGACCCCCCAAATTAATTTTCCCTCCCACTTCTCATGAAGCCACATTCATCACAAAGATTGCGTTAAATGTACTTCTGACAGGACAGAGAAAGATGAGTAGTAAAATAATTTGATTCTAGTAGCTTCTTATCTGAGGAAGTTAACCAATGGGATGATACCTGTAAAGGTAAATATTTCTGTAAATGTTCTTGAGATAAATCTGTGTTAAGATTTTTCACAACATTTGGGCAGACGGTTAAGCACAAGTGAATGAGTGAGAAAGTAGTGGAAGGAAAGTGGAGTAATTTCTTTAGCTGTTCTCACTGACCTCAGAGTTGAGCCCTGCTTTGTACAGAGGGCACAGCAGCTGAAATAGATGTGTACAATTTATGTTTGTAATATTCCGTGTAGAATAAAATTGCTCTTTTTTTTATTCTCTTCTTTGAAATTAATTAGTCAGAGATGGTTTTCAAGTACACTTTTATAACTCCCCATTAAGTTTTTGCTGTACGCTGTCTCTTTTTGGCCATTTAAAAAGATGTAGAAAATTATGTTGTATGGAGGAGAACCAAGAGATTTGTCAAGGTCAGCAGAAGCACTCGAGCACAAGGAGGCAGGGGAATCCCAGCACAATCTAGTTTTCTGAAATATTCTGCTTATGGCTGGATTAAGTCACATTAATTGAGCATAAAAGCAGAGTGTTTAGTGCTTAGAGTGTGACTGGAATTGATGTAAAGATTCTTGTGCAGCAAAGTGCAGAAAGCATGCTCACTACAAACTTGTCTCTAGTATTTTCAGTAAATGATTAGGTCTCTGTATTATGTTTATGTTTGTTCAAAATAGCCATAATAAACTGAACTGAGAACAGTACCTATCTGGACACAGATCACATTCAGTGCATTGATACCTTGCTATTAGATTAGGTTCTATTCAAATCTGAGACTACTTGGCCTCTCTTCATTTCCACCTCCACTGGCCTTCGTTAAAGACGTCCCAAATGCCTTCCATATTGCATTCTCACTTCCTTGATTCATATTGTCCAACACCTATGAACATTCCCTGGAAGTGTCCAACACCAGGTTGGATGGAACCTCAGGCAATTTGATCTAGTGGAACATGTTCCTGTCCATGTCAGGAGGTTTGGAACTTGGTAACCTTTGAGGTCCCTTCCAGCCTAAATCTCCATTCTGCGGTGATTTTTCGTATTTTTCAGTTGGCTTCCTGATGTGTTACTGACATCCAGCATAGTGGGGCTGCTTCTCATTCTCCTGTTGTTAGGGTCTGATGCTGATTGCATGTGAGCTATGCAGAATGTCAGGTGTGGTGTAAATGTGAATTAAATAAACAAATGTCCTTTTCTTAAGGGAAATAGTGCTCCCAGGCTGCACTGTTTCACTCATCTCTCACAATTTTTGCTCCTATACCTGGATAGGAGCAAAATTCCTCTTGGAGTTCTTTGGTGTTTTGCATAACATGTTGGAGCTTCTGGCAGCTTCTCACATTGGAGGTAGCATACTTCCATAATTCATATGTATTTATGAATACATAGAAACATATACATGATTGTTGTCATAATTCTTACTTCATTTGACTTCACACTGACTATTATTAACGTTTGTAGCCAGGTTTTATGTCTCTGGTAAATCTTATGTGTTACTCTTCAATAATGGCATCTGTGTTGCAAGGGAGGTGGGAAAAGGTGGAGTAGAAAAGGTCTCACCTACAGGTTGTCTATTAATCTCTGGATTGCTTAAAACCCAAAACCTTTGAACTCTCATAGCTTCCAGTTTTTGTTCAAGTACATTTGGAAGGACTGTATTTGGTATGAAGACCATTGTATTTAATGTGCAATTTAGAAAGTATACGTATTATATGTATTTCAGAAATCAAAATAAATTTTTTGTTCACTCTATTTTTCTTCAAAGTTATAGGAGGAAAAAACTGTTTCATTATCATAGGAAAGCAAGTATTTCAGCATTACTTCTGTATTGCATTTTTCTTTCACTGGTGACAACTAGATAATACCACATTAGTGAATGCAAAACATATGTTTACTTTTATGCAAAACATATGTTTACTTTTATGCATAGCCACAATATTAAACAATAAAGCTGTGAAGTCAAGGGAATGGAAATGAAAACAGCTTCCAAGAAAAATTAATAAAAGGGTGGCAAAGCAGAATTAGAGTGAGTTTCTTGCTTGCTTTAAAGGTCATTGCCCATCTTCTTGCCAGCAAAGATAGGGCATAAGCGATCACACTGTGAAACTCACCTGGTTTACTTTTTTTTTAATGGGAGCAGGGAGAGTAGAGAGGGGTCAGTACATCTGTGTGTGTGTTGGGGTTTTTTTTGAGGTAGGAGGGAACATTCTGATGTCTGTCTTGGAGTTCTCCAGTTTACCTTTTTATGTAATTAGGCAGACCAGATTGGCATTTACTCTTATTCTGACAACAGTAAATTAGGCTTAACTCTTTAATTACAATGAGGAGGAAATCACCTTTCTGATATCCTTCAATTAGCTGAAACAGCTGTTAAGTTATAATTAAAATTTCACATGGATCATTTGAGGTTTTGGGACGTTTCCATTTAATATAGAAAAAACATTTACATATATGCATTTGCTTTTCAACAACCTTTTCTAATCTGTCAGTGCTACACTAGGAGTACTGATACTATATTAAGCAATATATTTCTGGCTTTATGAATAGACAGCTGATTCCAGGAAAATGAAAAAAAGGGATATAGAACAAGACGAACAGAAAATATCAAAGCTCGAAGGTGCACTGGAGCTATCTCAAAAGTAAACTTCCTTTTTTCTCATCTTCTTTCTCATTTGTCATGCTCTTTGAGATTCTAATATTATCTTTAAAACAGGAAGCATGCTTTGGAGATGAGGAATAACCTTAACACATATTCCTATTCTTCTTTTACAATGTCTGGGTCCTTAAAAGATACAAGACTTGTAGATATTTTGATTGAAATAATCTGGCAAGAAGTATTTCACATACTGAAGAGAATTATATTCTGATCTTAACCAAAAAAAAAAAAATCTTTACCCAATGGATAAAAGTTTTCCTTTGTAGCCTCTTGCTTCTGTCTGCATCTAGGTGCTCAGCTGGTGGTGAGGACCTCAGCAGCATGCAGAAATGGATTATGTCAACAGTGGCAAGCACTAGTAAAACCTTGCAACAAAATATATTGGATGTTTGAAAGTGAGTTACCCAGAAACTGAATTGAACTGCTCAGTGCACTAAGATAATAAGAGGTTACCATACAATTTGTGGCTTCCTAATTACTTAGAACAGTAAGTTCAGAGAATATCACAGGAAGGGAGGTTTGCCAAACATAAGAAAAATAGCTTTTTGTGATCCTCCTTTTTTTTTCTTCTCTTCAGTCTCAGTGCTTCACTAATAGTCTAGTTTATCGTGGACCTAAATGGACTGTAGGGACACAGCTGCCTCACCATGGTCTTCACCATGGCCAGCAGGGAAACTCTGCTCCAGTGCCTGGAACATCTTCCCCATCTCCTTCTGCACTGATCTTGGTGTCTGCAAGACTGTTTCTCTCACATATTCTCACTCCCTGTTCTGGCTGCAAAATGCA